>JAUTBQ010160346.1:0-12794 GCA_032361185.1 Lepetodrilus ovalis | reverse complement strand
TAACATTATATAGAAAAATAATTAAAATATTAAAAAATTATGATTAAATACGTGCAAGTATGAAGTTGCCCCTTTAACCGCAAAATTTGGAGATTTCACATAAACTGTCAATTGCAATACTTTGAAATAGGTCTCTACACCTTGACATTGGACGACAACAAAAACAAATATCTATTGTAAACGTAACGTGATTACGATTCGTTTTCGAATATTGTTTCAATGTCTAATTCTTGATATAAAATACATGATCTGTACGGGCAGGTAAATCTCAGCACTGGCTTCAATAAAAGCAATGTTAATGCTCTAACCTCCGCTATGGTTTTGGAATGTATATTTATCTTGGCATCAACCATTGCTGGGTGAGCGACATCATCTCACCCAAGATGTACATGTAACGTTAACACAACACGGTACCCATGGCTCACATCTAGGGGAAAACCTGCGCAAAATGCCAACTAATGAGATCATTTTCCCGATGAAAACGCCGTAAAGATCTATCCAATGAAACAGATGTTATCATTGTTCTATTTATAACTCATGTAGACTGTTTGCACTAGTTTTCCCCTAGATGTGAGCCAGGGGTACCGTGCACTGCTAACGTAATAAGTACCTCTGTGGTGCAAGGATGGGTGAGCGAGTGCTTTGAGGTTTAATGCTAAGTATTAGGGACATGCATGGGTTGTAGATAGTCAGCTATTATATTATATGGGCACTAACCCATTACTATTCCTGTGACATGCCTATCACTGTTGTCACGTCCTCTGACTGAGTTGTATTGCCTTCCAGCCACTGATCTGAAGGAACTCAGGATTCCTGGAGTCCTGCAGAGATTTGCCGTGACCTACCTCGTCGTGTCGCTCATGGAACTCGTCTTTCACAGGAAGGAGGACTCCCACGCTGTACGTATTGAGGAATAGACCATAGTGCCACGTATTTTGGAATAGACAATCCCACGTGTAGGAATATAGACTACTTGTGTGTCTACCTAAATAGTAGGCACTATTCCCACGGATTATTGTACGACATAACAGTTCCCAGATAACTCACGTAAACAGCACTCCGTGGTATTTCTTTGTTTTTTGAAAAACAGCAAGGTGTGTGAATCATTCACGTTGAATATCAATATTTGGAAGAATAACTTCCATCTTTTTCAGAAACACATGTAGCTGTTACTATATTATAATGACAATGATAAAATCAGTTACAATTAGCTTACTAATAGATATAATTTACCTTTCCGCATTCGCTTGAGCACCTCTGTGAACGTAAGAATTATTTCCAGGACAGGAAGTGGGCGCCAATGCGTGACTTGGTGTTGTACATACCGGAATGGATAGTGGTTCTGGGAATCGTGGGTGTGCAACTCGGCCTAACCTTTGGCCTCAAAGTCCCCGGATGTCCCACGTTAGTCCAGATCACAAATATTAATATATATAGTAGTATTTTCATTACTTCTCATTTGTAAGATCAGGATGCAGGCTCGACTTGGCATCGTATTCAACACTGCATTCTAGATAGCGTGTGTATGATGCTTTGACAATTGACTAAATTATTTAGGAACACTTTAGTAATACATAATCATAGCTTTGTGTCAAAACAGAGACCTTAATTATATAGCCTACAGGTAAAATTAAATATATGGTCGGGTCAAAATCAATGTAGCTATTTTACGAACATTTACGAGCGCTTCACTTCATGTTTCAGCGGTTACCTGGGCCCCGGGGGAATGAGTGATGGAGGCAAGTATTACAACTGTACAGGTGGCGCTGCTGGCTATATCGACCGCCTGGTGCTAGGAGACGCCCATTTGTACCAGTACCCCACGCCCAAGGTACAGTCAAACATCCTTCCTATTTGCTAATCCAGTACCCCTCGCCCTATTTGGTAATTCAGTACCCCAGGGTACAATCAAACATCTCTTCTCGGCTAGTATTCAGGGTATCCTTTCACGAAACTCTCTTATCTACTACGAGACTGGTAGCGCTCTCTTAGTAGTGTATTAGCTATCAGCAAAAAGAGCAGTTTCTTAGTGGATAAGCGAGCTTCCTGAAAGGACATCCAGATCCATATCTACTAGTACCCAGTACCAGTGCAATCAAACATCCCTATTCTGTTGTATCAGTATGATAATGAGGGCGCGTATCTCTACGGCTTCCTGATATACTATCAATTGAATGCGTTTCCATTTTTACGAATCTTTTCAGGAAATGTTTGATACCACTGTGCCGTATGACCCGGAAGGTCTTCTTGGAATACTGACCTCAGTTGTCCTTTGTTTTCTGGGAGTTCAGGTATGTTCAATTGCTAAAATACATGCCCTTTACAAGACATACCAAGACATGTTCATCACTTGAAATAGAAATAATGCTAGTACATAGATTCCTAACATGTATCTTTGTAATCTGTCATGACGTCAGAGGTTACTGTTGTATATTTTCAGTCTGGACGCATCATTCTTCTGTACCAGACGCATAGAGGACGCATAGTCAGATGGCTGGTGTGGGGAACAGTCACGGTGAGCAGGTGTAATAGTAGTAGCAGGTGTAGTAGTAGTAGCAGGTGTAGTAGTAGTAGCAGGTGTAGTAGTAGTAGCAGGTGTAGACCATCTCCTGTAGTAGCAGTAGCAGCAGCACCCGCCTCTAGGCCGACATTGATGCCGGATTGTAATATGTATTAAGAAGTTAATTTAAGAGTACCCCTAATCAGCTACAGTATTTCAGAAAAGAATAAAGTGCACTATATTAGAAATAACTGGTGGACTACATAGAGCCTGTGTTCTGTTTCAGGGAGCTATTGGAGCGCTGCTGTGTAAGTGTAGTCAGAATGATGGGTGGATTCCGCTGAATAAAAACTTATGGTAAGTGTGTAGCTGTATTGAGCATTATGTTATTAACTTATGCTATTAATTAAGATCTTCCCACAGTGTGCATATAGTTGTGTAGCGATTCTGTTCCACGAATTGGTGAAAGACTCCTAGTGCGACGGAAAATAATAGCTTACCTACTCGGCATCCGTGATAGGTTAACTACATTACGCCTTACACACACACACCCGCACACGCACACACATACACACACACTGTATTAATATGGCATACAAATTACCTCTAGATGAATCGGTAATTCCGACCAAAATCACCTATTCTTATATAATGACTAGATATGTATTTGCTACTTAATACGTTTCATCCGCAGGTCTATTTCCTTTGTGCTGATCACTGCCAGTTTCGCCAACTTCCTGTTATGCACAATGTACATTTTCATGGATATCCTTTGTTGGTGGGATGGAGCTCCGTTCATCTTCCCAGGTACTTCACTTTGTGCTGTGTGCTGTCCCGCTCCTATATCTAATACACTACTACTGATGAGAGGTGACTTGTATAAGCCTTTGTTGGTCCAGGTCCGGAGACTACAAAACGATTTTAGTACGATTTCATGCTCAAGCTCCAATTGTACATATGAGGATTTGGGAACAGAACCTTGAGTTGAGCATGGGTTCGTACTCACAAAAAGCTCCGTAATCTCTGGGCACGGTAGCCATGCAGTACTCAGTCACTACACTGTGTTCAGATGAGTACTATCGTATGAAGTATTTGATTAATATACAGTATTACATTACCAATCCAGTCCTTGATGCTTTCCAAAAGCTTCAAGTATATTCAAGAAGGGTTCT
Organism: Lepetodrilus ovalis; assembly: GCA_032361185.1. Classification (NCBI taxonomy): domain Eukaryota; kingdom Metazoa; phylum Mollusca; class Gastropoda; order Lepetellida; family Lepetodrilidae; genus Lepetodrilus; species Lepetodrilus ovalis. The sequence continues at coordinate 9,122 of JAUTBQ010160346.1, read as the reverse complement.
TCTTCATTGTTCAACCAACAGAATGCCATTGTAAGGTTAACATGTTACCTCTACAGTAGCGTGCAGACTTAGTATAGACCTACCCTACTGATTGTTCTACTCCTGTGTGTAGGTATGAACTCCATCGTGGTGTACTGCGGGCACGACCTGTTCTGGCGTCTCTTCCCGATCAACTGGGAGCTGGAGCACGTGCACTGGAAGATGCTGCTGCAGGATGTGTGGGGTGTGGCCGTCTGGTGCTTCATCGCCTACTTCATGTTCAGGAAGAAGTTCTTCGTCGCCATCTAGGCCATTGGAGCAACAAGAAGGGCGACATCATTAGCTATTTGTACGGCAGCACTGGCTGATTCTAATCCTTATCACTGCTTGCAATCAGACAGCAGACAGTACCGACATTGCTCAATATACTCCACTGATTTTGGCGAGAATATTAATTGATACAAACACGTACACATCAAATGTGGTCCATGGGGTTAGTGAGGGAGCCAGAGAATCCACCGCCCCCCAGTTTACAAATATGTTATCTTGTTGAGGTGGGGACACATATCTTCCACAGTGGCGAGTGATATTAATCGTGGCGAGTGATAGTAAGATTGGCGAGCGATGGAAACCGTGGCGAGTGAAGGAAGCAATACGGGTAGTGAGGAGTACTTTTCCTACAACGCTATTCTGAAACATTGTGAAATACTAGCTATAGTACTATAGTACTCGAATACATTCCAGCATGCTCTGTGTTCTGTTTGTATCCATATTGATTACGGTATATGCATCTATAACCTATATCATTATATACACACTGGTCCTATTAATTGTAATGAAATAGTTGGGGGATTATACATACAATGTGTTCTACTGCGGAGACTTGTGTTAACGAAAGCTTTCTAAAACACGAGTACTGTATACCCATTTCCATAGTATGATTTATCAGTGTTGAATGTATTTTTTTTCTGATAGTCACCAATCATTGTAAATAGTTATCGTATCGTATTGTAGGTGTGATCACAACAGTGCTTGTGAATGAGGCATGCATGTATTGTACATTATTGTAATGATCACGTATATGTGTGTATGTGGTATTAATTGATCTGCCAACATGATAGGAGCAATCTTACGTTGTTGCATTTGTCATCGATATTAATTGTTTCCGTACATTGTATCAAGTGCCCATATTATTTTACATACATTTATGTACCGGTATTTATACTACTATTTATACCTGACAAGAATATGTCAGACAATGCAGCTTGCTACATTAATTACCTATTTTAAAAGGGAAAATAACGTACTATTATATATGTCATTAGTAATTTTAGGTTTTATATAGATTTCATAGTTAGCCTAAATGATCTCGGCGTGATCTGTTCGCTGAACAATGATAACTAGGGACCACTAGACCTAGCCAGTCACATCACATCCAGACTCATGTTTAAATACATGTGTGACTAGGATAGTGATGATATTGTACAAAGCTCTATGCTATATCCGAGATATTGATGATATTGTACAAAGCTCTATGCTATATCCGAGATATTGATGATAGTGTACAAAGCTATATGCTATATCCGAGATATTGATGATATTGTACAAAGCTCTATGCTATATCCGAGATATTGATGATAGTGTACACACGCTCTATGCTTTATCCGAGATATTGATGAATAGTTTGCAAAGCTATATGCTATATTCGAGATATTGATGATATGTCTGTACACGACTATGGACTAGACTGGGCTCTCCAGTGTGTGGCGACACGTGATGACAGGCTGTAGCTGGAAGTAGACGGGACCTCACGTCCTCTCCCAAACTCCAAAACAAGAAGCGAGACATTTCCATGGCTTAGATTAAGTTCCTAATGTAAATAGTGTTCATAACAACAATGTATGCTTGTATTCATGTGCGAATAAATGCTGCAAAACATTACCCAAAACAAGACTTCAGTTGTGCTTGTACTGTGTAGTGTCATCATGGTTACAATGTAATGTCATCATGGAGTAGGTCCAACGTCCTCCGGTAATGAATGGCTTGCAAGTGTCGTTCATAGAAGTATCAATACATCAACTTAAGCACATTAAATGTGTTCGTATCTTATTATTCGAAGACTGTTTAGATTAGCTGACTATCGATGGTAACCTACTGTTTGGTATAATAATAAACGTATTTAATGAAAGCAGACATAATATTTATAGCAGACATCTACGCTTGCATGTAGTAGTTAATGGCGAATCTCTTGAATAGGAATATTTGAGGAAATGTAACGTCCGTGGAACAGTATGGTAGACATGTTGGCTATATGTTATGTCAACACAATTAATCAAATATCCTCGAAAGTCACAGAGGAAACATACATTGTAGATACAGGATTATACATAAAACCTCGTTTTGCCTATTGAAAATCACTAAATTATTTTACAGGAATAGATCTCGCTATCGCTCATTTATATAAAGTAATGGAGAGTTGTGTGACAATTTTTATAGTGTTACAACGTGTAGTTTTCAAACAACCTACACTTCCATAATACAAAATGTCTTGACAGAAGTCGTGATCGAACTCGAATGTTCTGATTGCGAATCCTAAGCTTTGCCGCCTGAATGAACCAAGAAGTATGACGTAGACCACGAGAACACTCACACATATTCATGAAGTCGTGAAACTGCAAGATGCTCCCATTAGTACGCGTGCTTCTCTAAGTGTTTATACAAATGCTTAAAATATGCATGGCAATGCACGTGAAGATAAGTTAATGCATGAGGTACACGTGAACAAAATTGAATATGGCCGATAGTAAATGTTGAGGCTCCATATGAGATACCGAAAACTTCGTAGGTCAATTTATTAAAAGTATTGATTCCAGTGGTTTCAACTTTGTGGTCGCTGGTGATACAATACAAACTAATTATCAATGCAAATGTTGTTTAAATATACCTTAATTAATTGTATGTTAGGTAGGGGAATGTCCTCATAACTCACCATTTCTCCATTCATAAGTAAATATGCTTCCTAAGCTATTCCTACTCATCCCCCGCGGTATGCTGTATAGGTTTGGTGGTCGCGGTACATAGCATAACTTTAATGTGCCCATAATATACATATATCAGATCAATGGGCTAAATGCATTATGCATACGTACGCACTATAGCATCCAGTAGCCTACACTTTTATATGCATATACATGATCTCTCTCGCTCAAAACTAGCGTGTGCATGCACCACTACCTGGGCCATATAAACACAGCGTTATCTGTACGTGAATAGCTTTTGTACGGCTGCATGGGATCACCGTATACATGTAGGTGTACGTAGATCTACTGCGATATAACGGGGGAGGGGGAGTAGGATACACACGTACTGTATTTGCCAGTGTGTGCATCTGGATATAGAGGTCAGCGAGGTCATCCACAGAGTAGTCACGGGCTGTAGTTGTCTGTAGCTGATGACGGTGCCCTTACAGTAAGCATGACTTACACCGTCCACTGACTTAGCCAGACACCCAGGCGGTCACAGGAGACGTCACATCTGACTTCAGCACTTGTCGAGTTTGTGTAGGCCTACTGTTGTGCTGTATATAGGTAGGTATTTACAACAATAACATGCTCTGCTGTAATGTGTTTCTTGGCCAATGTGATTCAACGGCCAGAATCAGACTGTAAATAGAACAATATTTGCAACAGCATCTCAGTATTTCGCTATACATGTAAGCAGGTAAGCATGTGTTACCATCAAGATCTGAAAACTCTGAACACCTCGTAAGGGAGACAAGTACCGTGAAGGTGAATTCCTGTCGATACCTATTCCCAAATGTATTTCCCTATTCTCTAATGCTGTTAAATACATTTCTTAGGAATTTCCTATGCATTCATTAGTACTCTGTCACGGTGCACTAGTTACAGTATAATACAACTTTGCCATACTGGGAAATGGAAATACAATTACTATTCCATTAAAGCGACTGTACGAATGAACGTTCAAGAATAATGTTCAGTGTACATGTAGCCCAATATTCGTGTTTAATGCATGTACATGTACAAGCGGAAATAATCTGACATTTATATTAATGTGATGTCGTGGCACTTTCGTGTAGTTAATAGCTTCAGTGTAACTTGTCTCTGTGGACATAGCCGTACCGTGAGTAGGCTACATATATTATATGTGTATATACCCACTGCTTCCCCTGTACACCACCTGTTATGTATTAGGATAGTATTGCAGAGCTACACGTATGTCATACTGTGCATGTAAGAAAAACTCTGCATGTACCGGGATATATGTGTCTTGTTTAACCAGGCTTTGCATTCATACGTGTTATTATATATGCAATGAGTACAGCAACTATACCACATCATGTAATCGCAATACCAAATGTATCGAGTTAAAACCCACATTGTTCCAGGGATTGTGTAATTTAGTGGTAACCCGGGGACGCTGCAGTTGTGTGGTGAAATGTGTAGCTGCGTCATACCATCTATAGTACTATATAGTAGTTTATCATCTACAGTATATCATCTACAGTACTATATAATAGTATATCATCTACAGTATATCATCTACAATACTATATAATAGTAAATCATCTACAGTATAGCATCTACAGTATAACGATCATCTATATCATCTATACTTATATCCCCGCCCAATGAAGAGTCACTGATACGTCCATAAAATATTGCGAGCTTCGTACAACGAGTTTTGTCCAATACAAAGTTCTCTTGTATTTATTAGAACATTATTAACAATAATAGTAGAATACGCGTTATTCTTAGGGAGTAAGAGAGTTTTTGTAGATAGATTTTTTTTCAGAATAAAAATAATTGATTAATATGAAGTATGTACTTACATATGAAAAACAATGCTAGAAAATATATATCTTCATTTTAATAGAGATCTTTGCATCAGTAGATCTTTCGTGGGGTCATGCTTATTGTGGGTCACTATATTGAATATTGGCATGCCTTAATCACACTAAACATCATTGGTTAACTCGTGCATATGCATGTATTCACTATAGACATATTTACTTATACTGTAGTTGTAGTTGCAGGCAGCATGACGTGGAGGACGTTGTGGTCGCTGTGTGTCGGCCAAACGCCGGAGAACGACTTCCTGGAGCCCTACGCCGCGTCCCTGACCTTCTTCCTCATCAACCTGGCTTCCGGTATCTTCCTCAGGACCCTCAACAGGATCTTCTCCCCGAAGTGGATCCAGGAGTACGTAGCGGACTTCCTCGCCACAATGGAGGCGTGTGCTTACTTCTTCGAGAACAACTTCGTGTATAAATACTACGGATCGGTCTGGCTGTTCGTAGCGGTCGTGGTGCAGTGCTTTATCTGTGGACGAACATTCGAAGGCGCTTCTGAAAACCCTGTAAACGCTTTCTATAAAATGGTTACAAGGGAAATTGGAATTCCAAAAGCAGCGTTGAAAATATTCATCCAAAGTTTGGCAGGTCTTGCGTCCTATCGTTTCGCTCAGCTCGTGTGGTCACTGGATCTCATTTCGGATCATCACGAGAGATTCTACGAGACTGAGTGTGTTTCTGACCTCAATGTGACGTTGTTGTTTGGGTTCCTGATAGAAATGGCAGCCACTTTGTCAGACAACTGGCTAGGTCTGCAGACAGTTTCCCGTGTGTCCATTCTAGACGAAATAATTAAATACAGCAACGGAGCTATGATGATCGTTGTCGGTAAGTCCATCATGTTTGTTGCTGGCAAGACCTTTCTAAAACTTACATCCTGGCAAATAGGCCTAGTTGTTCGTCGCAAATGGGTGAAAGATTCCCGCAGCGACGTTAAACTCCATAATCACTCACTCACTCTTGGCAAATCCATTAGAAAAATATGTACTTACATTATTTGGCCTGATTCATCTGTCATTTATTCCTTGACATACGAACCTTTACGTTTGATCCACTTGTGGTCCATTTAGTCTTGATGTAGATCAACAGTATTTCTCGCATAACCATAAATTATACAACAGTTATAATATCTACATTTCTTGATGGACTTTGAGCAATTAGAATTCATCAAGTTTTAATACTCGTACCAGAAAAGAAATAATATAGCAAATAGACGGCCTGCTTCCAGCCACAGAAGCAACACGAGTAAAGTCCTGGTCGTCCTGATACTGACTCCTGTTCTATCTGTAGGTCTAGCGACGACTGGCATGTACTTCAACCCCGCCATGGCGTCTGGCCACACTCTGGGGTGCAAGGGGCCGGCGATGTGGGAGCACTTCTTCGTGTACTGGGCAGGACCCTTCGTGGGATGTCTGGCGGCCATCTTGCTGAACAAGGTCATCCACATCGACATGTCAGAAGAGGCTCAGAAAGACCGCAAGAAGAAATTAGAATAACACGGATGCCTTCTGTTCGACATCTCCCCGATTGCTGTGATAGAAACGATGTGTTAACGTTGACGTGAATCTCCCAACTACTACTGTGATTAGAGTGCCACCGGTATTTAGAACTATCATTCCCGTATTCCTGTATTGCTTAGTCGAAACTTCAGATAAACTTTACCATTACCTGTGTGTTGTGACTGGAACATGATCCTGGACATCTCGGAACAAAGAAACGTGTTGATATTCTCATGTACAGTATTACTAATGATGTCTTACTACGTGATCCAGACTAAGCCTGGTGGTATTTCGTTGTATAGTAAACCCAGAAATTGCATATTGGACGTTCTAGAATAGATGTATGAGTTGTCTTTATAAAACATTTATTCAACAATGTTAAAACAACGCAATTAGTTACTTAACGTCCAAAGATGTTTCCGTTCATGATCCATTATCTCAGTTAACATTACGTAACATCATAGTATTATTGGAACGTGGCGCTGAGACTGTATGCAAGCATGGTGAGTAAGTATCCAATTGATAGCAAGGTGCAGTGCAGTGTATACATGTATTGGAATGTTCCAGTATTGAATTTATTGTTGACCAGGAAATAAATATACTAAGTAAACTGGCAATGTTTGTTATAACTTTAGTATCGCTCAAGTTCCAGTAGAGGCCCCTGGTTCCGACTCAGTGCCTGTGAAGGGAGGTAATCTTTCCGATACATCCGTGCCTGGATGCGATACCTGCGAGTTGCTGCTACCACCCACTGCTGCTACCACCATTGCTTGTTGAGCATCCAGCTGATACAGTAGCTGATTAATCGCTACCAGTGATGCAGGCGTCCTTGTTCCAATTACATGAATTACTGGCCAATCGTAACATGCAATTTACTATAACATATCAAAGCACACGTATAATCCTACAACATCTGAAATGCAATGGTACATTGGGCACAAAAGACCAACTATACACCACATGATGAGTTCAATAGTATTTATAAATTATTTCTGTAGACCGCTGTGTATCGTTTCTCGAAGCTCTCTTATCTACTACGAAACCATAATCACTCTCGTGGTGATCTCTAATACATGGCGCTCGTGCACTTACGAGAGCACTAAGGTCTCATAGTTGATATAGTTTAGAGAAATTATACCCTGATCAGTTCCTCTCACCATAACACACACCTAGTGTGACACTCTCTTCACAGGCAGTATCAACACTAGTGCAAGTAGGTACTACTGGCAGTACTGTATGTGCACGTGCAGGGCTTTATAGGCTCTATGTATCTAGTTGGGGGAATCGTGATTAGTGTATAATGGTTCTGGAATTTATTGGCAGTTTATGGACAAGTAATGGGAGGAAGTGTTATATTTCCTATACATTGAACTAGGCATGCTTATTCCGCTGTAACAGGGCTTAGCATATAGAGTTCATATACAGTTATCAATATGCATTGACTAGTCAGCAATCTATATTGACTGTGAATAATGAATTATAGTTGCATTGTATATTAGTATATACTACAAATATAGTAAATATGTAATATAGAATGTAACTATTTATATTTGTGCATGAATTCATAATGAACGTGTCCCGTGATCCTGCTGTTTTATATCCTGTATTATTGGTATATTACTATTTAGTACTAATATATAACTGATTGCGTGCGTGCGTGCGTGCGTGTGTGTGCTGGGGTATATACCACTTAATGTGCATCATACAAGTCGGGCGAAGCGGAATCGATTAATTAATTAATTTTCTTTCTTTATAATTTCAGAACGGTCGCTGTTCTGTTCGAGCAGCTAATTTTTCGCTTTGTGATAGCGACAATTTTTTTCAGCATCATTATATCTAACGTATAAGAAGAAGAAGAAGAAACAAAAAAATGAGTGCTGTAGTACAAGAAGAAATGGAGTGCAGGTATGTGTGTGCTGGGGTTTATACCACTTAATGTGCATCATACAAGTCGGGCGAAGCGGAATCGATTATGTGCATGTTTACTGTTTTTAAATTGTATTCTATTTAAATAATTAATTAATTAATTTTCTTTCTTTATAATTTCAGAACGGTCGCTGTTCTGTTCGAGTTATATTCGGCGAATTCTCATTATTTTCGGGATAGAGAAACCAGCTTGGAGATAGTGCAAAGGATGTGTCACATCCCAAGGCCGAAGGAGATGATCCAGTTAAGGCAAATAGAGCATGTGGAGCATTTCCTAGAGCTCTACTATGTGGCACATCTGGCGCATATAATGGAAAAATTGCTTTTTGCCTCTTGTGAAGGGTGCAATGCCACTGATGATAATGAAAACAATGAAGAGATGCAGTCGGGATTGCACACATGCAGGCCTGATTGCAATTCGGAGCACATACTTTCACATTTCGATGAGGCTATGAGTAAGGCAAACCATATGGTTGTATTTAATAAATGGAAAACTATGGTAAGAAATTGTAATTTAATTTCAGAATTGCAGAAGGAAATAATAGCCTTGCTGTCGCTGGTCTGTCTGGCCATTGCTGCTGTGCTTGTGAAAGTTGTGCGAAAGAGGATTGTGTCGAGTATGAGAAGTTTGATTGCGAGAGGTGTGAGCCATGTTGAGGTGTGTAGTGCAGAAGAAAGAATAGGTGAGTGTGTGAATGATATGGAAATGTCTCGTATAGAAAGAATGGATGAATGTGCTGCTGTTGTTGATAGTGCATGCATTTCCCCCTCCGCTTTATGTGCTGCTTCCACCGTCCCTTCCACCTCCACCCCTGCTTCCACTTCTACTCCGACTTTGATTTATC
>JAUTBQ010160335.1:0-12797 GCA_032361185.1 Lepetodrilus ovalis | reverse complement strand
TATGGCGATATATATACGACCACGTGCTCGATAGCTCGTTCTTTATAACAAGCATTGGTCTATGCCTAATAAAAGAAAGTAAACGTGTTGTTAATTTATTGTAATAATTGTGACGTATGTAGACATATATACTATTATACTAATGAGGTAGATAGGACTATATGATCAAGATAGAGGCTACACACTGCATCATCATAGGCCTATACTATATAATTATTACTGTATACTAACACATGACAATGAAGAAATAGACGTACACCATACGTCTATTTCTAGGCCTATGCAACTTGTATAAAATGAGTTAAAACTATACTATATGCATGACATATTTGAGACCACATTATCTATAGCTCGGATCTTACGATGACACTTGTCCTACACTTATGCAACACGTCTAATCACAACATATCATTTGACGATTTGTATGCGTTTGTTTACCTAACGAATACAATATAGCCTGAAGGTGAAATCTTACTTGCAGTATGCACTATAGACATGTTCAGAAACACTAGCGCGCATAGTCTGTAGCATTGCAAGCGATCACCGCGTGCTAAGTCAATAGAGACCGTAACCCGTCAAATCCATATCGCTATAAAAGCGGCCATCCTTTGGAACATGATAGCGTTTAGCCCCGCAGTAACTGCTTTGAACGCTGGCCATCCGAGGACAAAGGTGAGAAGAAGTATCGCGTTTCAGGAAGGTCTTTTGTCCCTGATAGACTATAGAAGTGATGTACGGACTCAGTTACTTATTGGTGCACCGTGTTTATAGGTCATTGTAATATTATGAAATAAAACAATCACAGATTTCAATGAGTTCGTAGCACTATTATTTGTGTAATAAATCCAAACTATAAAGACATTTGTGGTAGACCTACTGATCATCAGTGTATATCGCCATAGCGTTTTTCGTCTCTCCACAGTGGAATTCGACCTATACCACGTCTAATAGCTGTTCCAAAGGCAAGACAATTAGAGCTATACGTTGCTTTTATTCAAATGAAATATGAAATGTTTGATAGCCTAAGTATCGACTGTTTGGGAATAATTATGTATCTCAGTAAATAACAACTTTTAGGTGGGGAAATCAAACGAAATTAACCATCTTTGATTGTATGCAGGTGCTCGCATCTTTACTGCAGCATACAGCACTACGGATGTTGTTGGTTTCCTCCTGCCATAAACTGACAAGTCATGATAATATTAGTGAAAGATTCTATAGAAAGCGACTCTAAACCCCATTAAAAAAATTAAAAAATGTATGCTGTTTACAGTGTTTAGTGTTAAGTACAACCATTTAATTGTTTACATTGTCATTGTTGTGTCTTTAACTAGCACGTGCTGTTATCTCAGACTATAGCCTCTATTCTAATGGCATCTGGTGCTCTGTACCTTTTTTTTTAATCTATCCTGAAAATATATCATTACTACTACATGTACTGTAGGCTATATACTATTATAATAGACCTACACATGACGACTGGAATGTGTTAAATTAATACATTGAAATCAATCATTTAGTGTAGGTTACATAATTTAGGCTATACATGCTACCGTAGAATTATGTATACCCATTAACGATTCTTTGTTTGAATATGTTGCTGAATATAGATATAAAGCGTTGGAGTATATAGCCATTTTAAAGGAATACACATCATGTATTTCTAAGTATTAAATTAGTGAATGTGTAACGGAGTAATTTCATATCCGGATAATTGAAACGATTAAATAATGTCTCATTGAAATAAATATATAATAGGTCATCTGCATGCGTACAATAAATAAAGTGACCTATAGGCGTTCCATATATTCTTTGACTCAGGCGACAATGCACTCGGCACAGATCGGCTTAGATCGGGACGCATACATTTCCACAGCTGTCGACTTTGGCCAATCGTATTTAGGCTACCAGATGGTTTTTCTGGTCATTGTCAGGGATCAGCGAAATATTGGCCGCGTTTAGTGGACAAAATAGTTATAGGGTAGACAATCATAGTGACCGCGAACCACGGCTTCTTTATGTAGTATTATTTGAGAGCTTTGTATTTTTTTTTAAGAGAATAATAATTGCTTGGAACAATTTTACATTTTCATGAAGAGAACAGTAGTCTCAGATAGAAATGCGTTGGCACATTATATAGCTACGTCAACCATTTGTGATTGTATGCTTTAAGTTGATAATGAGTGGCTATATACAACCCAAAAAAAACCCCATACATGCGATTTTGTTGTTAGATGTATACACAGGTGAGACAGAAATAAAATGTCCGTCTGTCACAGTCCGATTAAATACACAGCCACAACAAATAAAGTGTTTTAAGCCATTTTCACAGAAAAACCCCCAAAAAAACCCCATAACAATAATCAATCCAGACTCCTGGCCAGATCAAATGCGTAGATAATAATATAATATATAATAATCTGTAGTGAATGGTTTGTCAAACTGTAGGCTACCTCATGCGTTATCAAGACCTATATTTCATATAGGCCTAGTTCTGCAATAAGTGGCACTTTTGTCACGCTAGAATGCTATTAATTTTAAATTTTATTTTAAGATATAAAAATTGTATGTCAAGAATTGGTTTGTCATCCCTTGATCCGACACTTGCGGAATTCACAAACGTATTGCAGGTTTCGAATTATGCTCATTATAATCTTATGTCTAGCCTGTAAACCTATATCATATTATATAGCATATGCTCATATCGGAAATTGACAGATTGACAATTAATGTGTCACCTCAGGCAAATAAATAATCAGTCAGAATTTTATAGGCTTTCTTGATCGTGCATTAGCAGATTAAGCTAACCAAACAGTCATCTTCTAAATTAAACATTACTAGTATTTTGCAGCAAACTCTCTCTGTATTGCCTCGGATTGAAAATGTTTGTTTAGAGGTTCTTCATATTTTAGACGTATCTATATGAACAGTGTTCGTCTAATATTAAGTAGGATACACATGTACGTATAGTGTATATATATAATAAATGTCAAAATGTACGACACCTAATGTGACATTTTATAATGGCACTGAATGTGGTAACTGGGTATCTCTGAAAATGTCACAAATAGTCCCAAATCTACCTACCTCATAATATAGCCTATTTAGGTTTACATTTTATCACGGAAAGGCATAGATGTCGCCAATTTCTGTATCTATTTAAAGATATACTGATAGAAAAATTTAAAGGAACACATGTATTGTACTAGGTATATAACACGACATTGTTGCTAAGCGGTTTAATAACCTTTCCAATAGAACTAATAATTATGTCCCCATTTAACAATAATCTTTCTCTGCTCTTGTAGAACATGATACAATGAATACATTACCCATGTGGTCTTAACATAAGGTAAATTTGGAACTGCTATTCTGAGAAATAATTGTGAGACAGTACTTGACTTTAAGCCCCAAATTGCAGATTATTGGTACGATTTCAGGAGGAATATCAATACGACGTATTTGGCACTTATTAAAAGAAAACAAATAAGGGATTAGAGTTCTCAATTCGTCATGAACTATAGTGCGCCATTCCTCTCTTAGAGATTCAAACTTGTCATCAAAGATATTGAGATGTACAGGGCGGTGCATAAGTACCAAATTCGAAAACGTACCCTTTTTGACGTAGGCCCTATTTAGCAACTTGTCATATTGATATTCCTCCCGAAATCATAGCAATAATCTACAATTTTGGACTTAAAGTTAGGTAAACCTACTTACTGTTTCACCATTATTTCTCAGAATAACACAGTTTCAACGTTACCTTTAATAAAGATAACCTATTGTGACACATGGGTACTTTATTCATTGTATTATGGTCTACACGAGCAAAGAAATATTACTGTAGTGTAAAAATTCGGGCATATATTCTATTGGGGATGTTATAAAACCGCGTATGAGCAACAATGTCGTGTTATATCCCTATTATATCCCTATTACATGTTTCTATCAGTATATTACCCCAGAGGTAGGCCTATTAATATAGTAATGTAGGACCTACCTTTGGGATGCGAGGATGCGTATGCTAGACTACTTAATAAAATTATAAGAGATCATGTCTAAAAGAAAAAGGAAAAGTATCTCGATACATAAGGATATACATTGTCCATATTATTCTATAGATCAACATATTCGCTAGGACATTATTCCCAACATAAATAGATTCATTCATTTCATGGAACAGATTAGTGACAGCGACAAAGTGCATCCTGTTCCACATTTTCTAAAGAGTAGAGATCTAGATGATACAAGTGACGTGTCCCAAACATTTTAACCAATCAGCTGAGGAATAGTCATTTAATGCGCACCGACCACGTACAACATCCGGTGCATAATTTTTTTTTAGCGACAAGCACTCTAGCTACAAGTCTAACATCTGGTACACAGGTAAAGCTTTTGTTTTGTTCATTTACAACGTCACTGGTTTACCGAATAATGTATCTGTAATGATTAGATCTAGTAAATATATCAGTTATAGACTCTGTATGCCACTGCTTGGGTGGAGTGTGATTTAGACCCTCAAAACAAAGTCGAAAATCGCTGGTCAACAGGTCAACGGCGACGATCCCGGCTTTTGTCATTTATCAGCTGTTTATGATTTGGCCATTTATTTTATTAAGGATAATATCGTGCACAGCTGATATTGTATTTGCTTAATTGCTATTCTTAATAAATTAAGTCAAAGCCTGAAGGTAGTCAAATCGTAATATTTGTTATTGAATTATGAATAGACTAAGAAGTAAGATATCGATATCTGCATATAATCTGCGTTTACCAGTGTTTACACATGTCAGAAATCGTTTTGAATTACAACGATATCATTATATGAGTATAGTATGTAATTGTTTAAACTAAAACCTACATGTATTATATTTATTTACGCTTTAGTTATGGTTCATCAAAATAAAATGCAGAACATATGTTGTCAGCTGGTTGTGATCATATGAGAGGATTCGGTTTATATTCTTATCAGTCTGTGGCTGTGGATTATCAAGCACTTGTAAAATAGAAAGGTAAATCAATCTTATGACGTAGCTTTGACTATGACGTCATTTAAAACATCTTTGGTGCCTATTCCCAAAACGTTCTTACGATCTTATTAGCCTAAGAATGTACATAGCACATACAGTATAGGTATTCTTAAGATTGTTTTATGATTATAAGAACGTTCCGATAACATAGAGAATAGGGAGCTGTAGTCTCACGATAAATATCACGTGACTGCTCATTTAGGCGCATCTTAAACTATATATGGGAAAGTATATAAAACCTTTAAAAATGAAATAATAGGTATTTTTACCGAACACAGTTACGTCCCTTTCAAACAAATTTCATAGCAAAAATATTTCCCATGACATTATTCAAATAATTAATATGGATTTTTTACGAGTGCTTCGAGAGAAACTATGTCCAGGGCCAGGCAAAGGCGGAAATCAGAGTCTGTGTCACTTGTATTACTAATTTTTGCCGAATCCCGAAAGCAAATTGTATTTAATTATTTCACAAACCTACATGTTTGTGAAATAATTAAATACAATTTGCTTTCAATTTTGCAACCAAATACATCAATGTTGATGAATATTTCTGCGGTAATGTAGGCTGTCCCTAACAACATGTATTCAGTGTTGGTACAGTATATACATGGTATATATTCTATTTAATTTTTATTAAATAATATATATATGCTGACAATTCCATGACTTTATAAATTTTATGTGCATGTATCCATAGTTGCTACGCACTGTCCAATAATTGTTTTTTGTCATCTCCTCCACATTTTATTAAAAATTATCAATGTGTCAGAAGGTCAACAGTAAACATCATTAGCACTGTGCGAGGTACACCTAATCTAAAATTAGCTCAACATGCGAGTAGACGAGACTACATCTCCCTATAGGCCCTTGGGTGTCTGCCCACAAAGCGTGTAGTCGGTATTTTGCGCAAATCCCAGGGATCGCAATTAACCCTCGCCCGAGCCATTTCTCTCAAGGGCAAGTAGAAATTTATAACATTTGTTATTTGTATCATTATTCGGGAGTATGTTTTAAAGTTAGTATCCCTGAAATGTGTATACTTTTTATCTATTGTGAGCTTCACTTGCTATCATCATAATAATGTTTAACAATACATTTAGCAGGGATGGAAATTAACACTAGCCAGCTAGCCAGGGCCATTTCTCCCAATGTTAAAGGTATCCTTAAGGGCTAGTAGAAATTCGTGTTTTTTTGTAAACATTTGTTATTTGTATCATTATTTGGGCTAGTAAGTTTTATAGGTAATACGTTTCCATCGCTGATTTAGTATGATTTATTGCATTAAAACATTTTGTTAGCAAGTTTACTAAGCACTATAGTTTCTAAATCCCTCCTCAGTTTTGTTACTAAATATGGTTGAATCTTGGTACAAAATATGTTTCATGATTCCACCGACATCTCTGTTTTAATTTAGTAGCTTAATCTTAATAAATTTAAATGACCAAATGTTTTGTCATTACATCAATTCACTGACCTGATGTTTTGAATGGAACGGTCAATCCATCAGAATTTATGTGACATATGATGGATCACACTTGATATTTCGTTGGATAAAATTGTTATCAATTTCTTTGCAAAAACCTATTATAGATGTGAATCAATATGTTTGCGTAAAATGTGGGTACAAGAGACAAGCAAATAGGCCATATCGGGGATAGCAGCTAACTTTAAAACTTACTCGAACAGAAATAGTGATACAAGTCAAATAACAAATGCTATGAATTTCCATTAGCATTGGGAGAAATGGTCCGGGCGAGTGTTAATTGTGAACTCTGCCACTGACATATTTGAATACATCAGTATAGACTATCTCCCTGCTAAATTACCCCTCTTCTATTCTATACATGTGTATGTTTTTTTCTTCTAAAAATATGTAATAATATCCACAACATTAGATGAGAACAATTTTGTAAAAATATCAGTTCAAATCCCACCCTGGGGTGCCCGGTATCAATGTTCGCGAAAGTTACCTTTCTGACATGATATTAATATGGGATACACTGTAAATAGTGGCAATGCAGATATCATCCTTGGTCTGTCAGTACCAGTCGGTACTCTCAGGTTTACTGCAACAATCAACGGCCCGAATATTACATGTTTCCTCCCACCCTGGGATGATGTTAGTGAAAGATTCTAGAAAGTGACTCTAAACCCCAATACACCAAAAAATGTGTGTTATCAGCGATAAAATTTTAAGATGAGAAATGTTTGTTCTATTTTCAGAAAATGCTGACTATGCGTTTGACTGTGTTATCAGCCATTTCATTGGCTATGCTCCTTGGTATCGGGGACAGTAAGCCCCTCCGTGAAACTCCACCACAAGAAGCACCAGTGGAAGAAGATGATTCTAATATTGTAAGAATATCATTAATATGTACTGTATTTGACACGTCCATCTCTGATGCATCTATAAAAAAATATATATTTTCGTATTTTTAACGTTTATTTTAATTCGCATTTTACATCGTATTTAAAAAAAAAATAATCACCTCATAGCATCATTTTTTTTAATAATCGTTGTGCGTATAATACGTTGAATACAGTATTATGAAGCTTATTTAGATGCCCTAAATTCAAAATTGCCAAGATCATCCTTTCTTTCTCTTTTTCTCCTTCATCTTGTTGTGTTGTTATTTTTGTTGTTCTTCTCGTCCTCCTAGGACTCCTCTTCCTCCATTTGCTTCTTCTTCATTTATTCTTCTTCACCTCTTATCCTTCATCTTGTTCTTCTCCTGCCTTATTTAGATGCCATAGTTAGCAAGCCTTTTACCTACAGTTACATGTCCGATAGGGCACAGGGACAGGTGCCTCAAAAAGTTAGTCAAACCCTGATAGTGGCAAGATTTTCCTCCTGGTCCATTTCTTTTCCTTCTTCTTCTTTTCCTTCTTCTTCTTTTTCTTCTTCTTCTTCTTCTTTTCTTCTTCTTCTTCTTCTTCTTCTTCTTCTTCTTCTTCTTCTCATCCTCATACTCATCATCATCATCCTTTTCCTACTCCTCCTCCTTCATATTGTTGTGTTGTTGTTTTCCTCCTCTTCTTCCTCTTCCTCCTCCTCATCCTCCTCCCTAATATTATCATTTTGTTCCAGGATTCCAAGCTGCCATATGATAGATACCTAAAAGAGGTTGTCATGGCACTGGAAGAGGATCCCGAATTCCGCAAGAAGTTGGAGCAAACTAACGCCTCTGATATTAAGGTAAACATGCAGAGATTAATGGTCTAATTTTATTGCCGCATAGGCCATACCTTTTATACACATTCCTATATTTTAAAAGACTATGTGGACTTTGCAACTCAGCGTGAGCGAGTTCTATTCTTCAGCTAACCTCAAGAATTTATTTACCCAGGTACCTGGGCACCGTATTTTGTCCTTTTTAAAGGAAATTCAACTTTACGAAATCTTTTAGTCATGTATTGTCTTATCAATGTCATATGTTTACTTGCTTTACATTTTACTTGCTCTATTTTCCTGCTTAACCCTCTCCCTGCTGCAGGCAACCAGAGATGCCATAAACAGTAGTGTATGTTAATAATCCAGCAGCGAGAGGGTTAAATCTAATTAATAATTGTACAGTATAACTAAAATTTTAGTCGTCGCCTATGGGTGAGATATTCCCAATGCAACTTAAAACACAAATTCATTCGTTCATACAGTCAGACCGAGGTCAAGCCCCCATCTTCAACAAATGTTATATTTTTCAGGATGGGTCTATTGCAAGGCACATTGAGTTAGTAGGCCACCAAGTTCGCACCAAACTGGACGAAATAAAACGACGGGAGATCTACCGTCTCCAGGAGTTACGTCGTATTCAAATGAGGTCGATGCATGGTACGAAAGTCCTTCATTACATAGCATATCACGGAGGTATGATCTGAGATGGTGACCGTACCACGGTTCTGCACCTACCATTTTGCCACAAGGCTTCTTCTAGCTGTTGTTTGCTCCACACACTGCATAGCTGCTGCCTCCTCCTTCCTTCCTCAGTGTGCATTTGTTTCATTTAACGATGCGCAGAGTTTTCAATATCTGTGTCCGACACGTACAGAAAATTGTTTATAAATTTGGGTTTTCTATGAATGTATGAACGATAATTATTTATTCCTTTAGTATCGGAGATGGTAAACAATGATAAGTTATATGGCTAATGTTGCTATTACCCATTTTTAATAATAGTTTAAAGAATCGGTGTTCGAAAATACAGAATTATATATTTTGTTCAATAGTTTTGAAATTAATTAACACTGGATGATTCTTTCACCTAATTATGTCGATAATAACATTAGCGTTGATGGTAATATCCTAGAACTAGAAAGACTGTAGATAGCTGGTTAGCTTTCTAGCTTGTTTTCAACATTAATTATGCTCACGCGCATCCTCAGAAACATATCATTGTCTATGTAACATCGGACTCAAAGACCCTGTGCATTATTCTTATCTAGAACTCTGTTCTGAGGTTATTCAAGACTAGGTTCTAAGACACATTCAAATGAATGAGAAAAATTTAAGCTGGAGTGTTATGTTCTGAAAATACAGATCTAGTAAGCAGTTATACGTTCCAAGACCAGATAATTAGAGCTACATTCATTTTATTCATATGTATATACCATATGATAATTTTCATAATTATCGATTATTGGAGATACAACTTTGTCAGTAAATAATAGCAAATGGGTGACATTAAACACAGACATTAAACTCCATAATCACTCACTCACTTGGGTGGACAAATCAAATGTAAGTAATCTCAAATATAAATTAGTTTCTCCATTATTTAGATCAAACATCTGTGATAGTATGCTTTTACAACTTACTAGTCCTACTGAGACAAAAAACAACAAATGTTTACAAAATAATCTTACCTAAGGATACCTTTAGCAATGGCTAAGCCTAGTGGTAGTCTAAATTCCATCCCTGATGTTAAGTAGGCAATGATCACATGTTTAAGAGGTTGGTGTTGTCGCCTATGGGTGAAATATTCCCGCCGCGACGTAAAGCAATAATTCAATCAATCAACCAGAGGTTGGCTAACGTTGAGTTTTCAAGCAATTCTCGTCGAGCTAGCATGTATAGTTTTACGTCGCTGTCTAAATGATCTGTACTTTCACACACAGTTATTTAGCTAGAGAGTATAAATAGCCTTTTAAGTTTTATGTAAGACATATCATTACGTATACCGTAGTTTGTTTTGAAGGTGAACATGGAGATCTGAAGCCGAATGTCTTCGAGCTTCATGCTATTCCATAGGTAACGGATCCACATCTTTGATTGAATTTTTGTTTATTCCATATTTCCAATTCATTGTTGATGGTGAATTGATCTGCTTATTATTTTCATAAATAGATGTTCAGAAGTAAGTGTGCATTTGATAAACTTGAAATGTAAATATGAATGGAAGATATTATTTGAAAAATTAAAATCTATTATTATCCATAGTCTTTCTGATGCTATCTTGATGAAGATTTAGTTTATGCTGTGAAGTAAGATGTGCTTTATTTTCTTTTAATTATTCTAATATAATTATAAATATATACCATTTTCAATTGAACAATATGTTTACTAACCAGTAGACTTGCTATTTATATCATAGACTTAGAATTGCTCTCTTGTAGAGACTAATAGAATAGGAACTGATTTGTATCTATATAAGTCTATTGATTCATGACAGTGACTAAGTGCCTTCTCCACTTGCCATTGAGCAAGCGTTTATGCAGTTTGTTGAGCTAGTTAATAATTGACACTTGCTAGTTAATAATTGACACTTGCTCCTATTCTTTTCACTTGTTTAACAAGTTATTATCTTTACTAACCAATACTAGATCTTGTTGTGACTTAACCATGTTAACTAGCTTACTGTTGAGTCTACTTTGATAACATCGTGTATAACTAATATGATACTATTCCACTTTGCTTTAGTACACCGTGGGTCATTATGTCCCTTTGTCATGTTTGTGGGAAACATTTAAATATCGACATTTTGGTCTTTAACAGTGTTAGAAACTTTAGAGTTACGGCCACTGGCCAACCGGGCCAGTAACTTTTAATTTCTACTGGCCCTGTTCAGAATCAGCTGGCCCAGCAGCCAACCGAATGTCATTATCAGTGTTCGCAAAATCTATTATTATAACGCGACCACGATAGAATGCACTGTCTATACCGTGGCGTTGCAGATATCATCATTGGTGTATCTTCGCTGGTGTTCGTAGGTTTACTGCAACATTCAGCGCTACGGATGTTGCGGGTTTCATCCTGCCCTAAACTGACAAGCTGCATGTGATGTAGGTGAAACAATCTTGAAAGCAGCCCTAAACTCCAATTCAAAAGAGAGAAAGGGTGACCATTTCATGAAGTTCTCGTATCCTCTAGGACACAAAAGTCAACAGTTTGTGACTCGCTAATACTCTATAGTATCTAGTGTTCTCGCTCACTATACATGATCTAGCATAGGGAAGTTTCGGAAAAGGGAGCCCAGATTGACTGCCTTCAAAATACTGGTAGGCACTAGCGAGCCGAGGGAACACAGTTCTGTATAATCACTCGAGTTGGACTAAGTCAGAATTTATCTGAGGGTAAAGTGGTATGCTATAGTGGAACAAGTAATAATGAGGAAGCATCGAGCATGGCGATACTACACATTAATAACATTAGATCTATATATTATTATAAATTCAAATACATTACCAATAAAATGTCAGTACTGACAGAAGCCACAAAGACAGTTTTATGTCATTAGAAGAACCTAAAAGGAAAAAACGGATACATGTTATAATACATTTTAAATGATCTTGAAATATTTCCACACATATCTATATTCTGTTTGGAAGTTTGAATGTCCTAGTTTTACACATTATGGATACAGATATAGTCAGTGAGGAAATATCAATAATAATAATATATTAATACTGTAATACTAATAATACTAATTATTACTACTACTACTACTACTACTACTACTACTACTACTACTGCTACTGCTGATACTACTACTACTGTTACTACTACTACTACTACTACTACTACTACTAATAATAATAATAATACTGCTACTACTACTACTACTGTAGTCAGTGAGGAAATATCAATAATAATAATAATATATTCATACTATTAATACTAATTAATACTAATTACTACTACTACTACTACTACTAATAATAATAATAATAACAATAATAATAATAATAATTAATAATAATTACTACTACTAATAATAATAATTTAATAATAATAGTAATAATAATAATTAATACTAACAATAATAATAATAATATTTAACACATCTGTATACTCACCAATGACTCTGAATGGTAACAGGTATAGATCCAAAGTGTGTCCATTGTACACCACAACACAGCCAATTTTTAAAGATGACTTGGCCAAGACGGAAGCGGTGATGACCGTGACGTAGAGACCGTCAGACCTCCGCGTGGTGGTGTACGTCGAGGTGGAGTGTGTGGCGCCACCCAACGTCAGATAACCGTCCGTCACTGCGGGTGTGTATGGAGTGGTGGTGCATGTGACGTTTACAGTGTCCGTCTTCTTAAGACTTGTTGGAACAAAAGTTATGTTTCCATTCCTGGGATACACTGAGAGAAGAAGTATTTGAGGATGACTAAACAAGAATGAATTAGAATATCCTGTCTGAAAACGGAATTAAACATTCCAGGCTATCGTATCGTTTTTCGAAGATCTTAAAGGCATACTATCACGGTTGATTGGCCTAGATAATGGCCAAACAAATTTCTGTCTGAGACTATTTACGTTTG
>JAUTBQ010160324.1:0-12798 GCA_032361185.1 Lepetodrilus ovalis | reverse complement strand
ACTGCACCAGCAATTCCACTTTCACTTGCATCTTGCGTACCTGAGTTATCTGCATCATCCCAAATCACTGAACCTAGTGAGACTTTTGGTTGATAGAAACCAAAGTCAACCGTCATGTTCCCGTTATTATCATCTGTTGCATCTGCATCATTACCATTATTTGGAAGTGCTGATGTCTCACTTGTTGGTTCACCATCATTACTCAGTGTCACTACACCTGAAGTATAGATACCTGTCGCTGGTGTTCCTGATACGATATTTGAATCATTGTCTGCATTCGCATCTGCGTCTGCTACTTGTGTTGTTGATGGTACAAACCCTGTGGTTCCTGTCATATCTACTTGTACTGAGTAATCTCCCTCTGGAAGATCATCGAAGAAGTAAGTTCCGTTTGCACCAGTGGTTTGTGGGCTCACGCCTGCTACTGGATTACCTGCTCCATCAAGCAGTGTCACTACTGCACCAGCAATTCCACTTTCACTTGCATCTTGCGTACCTGAGTTATCTGCATCATCCCAAATCACTGAACCTAGGCTTACTTTTGGTACAAAATGAAAGCCCATATCTAGGGTCATGTTTCCATTGGCATCATCACTATTATCTTGATCATCACCATTATTTGGAAGTTGACTTACTTCTGATGCTCCGTCTGGCTCAGTACCTCCAATAAGTACAATAGATGCAGAAACATAACCGTTGGTATTATCTCCACTAGCGACATTGGAATCTGTAGCATTATCATCATCGGCATTGGTTCCATTCTGTACAGAAGAGGGATCAAATCCATCTAGTCCATTACCTTTAACACGTATTTTATAGATACCTGGCATCAAATCATCAAAGAAGTACTTCCCACCTCCACTTGTGATTGTAGTAATAGGTTGACCATTACTATCATTTACAGGATTACCATTATTATCAAGCAACTCTACAGTCAATCCATCTATACCTGCTTCCCCAGCATCTTGCACACCATCATCATTGGTATCATCCCAGATTACTGACCCCAAACTTACCAGTGGGGCAAACCCAAAGTCAAAGCTATGATTATTGGCTCCAGCTAATGGTATGTCTGTTGCAAGTACGGTTGCATCTGCATTGGTTCCATTGGCAATGCCATCACTGTCATTAAGATTTTTAAGTTCAGATGTTACTCCTTCACCTGTATCAGCTACAGTCAGGACATTACTTCCCAATGCACTTTGTTTACTCCCACCACTTACATTTGGAATACGTACAATGTACTCTGTATTTGGATTAAGTCCTGTAATACCATAAATATGACTACCTGTAGTAGTCCCTGCTGTATCACTTGAAAAAATATAGTTACCATTAGCATCTGTAGTAGCAGTAGCCAGCAGTATAGCACCTGTGGCATCATAAAGCTGCACGGTGACACCTGGTATCCCCATTTCACCAGCATCCTGCACACCATCCCCATCAATATCTAGCCAGACGCGGTTTCCTATTTCGACGGGTGCTGGGTCTAGTAGGAGTTCAAGATCCCCAATACCATTTCCTTTTGCTGCTGTTCCATTTTGATTTCTACCATAGAGATAATATCCACGGCTGTCTGCCCCTGTATCTACAGCTAGATAATGTACACCTCCACTACTATAACCATGAGGGGTATGTGTTTTTTCTACTGGATCATATGTCGTCACTGCTATTTCTGAAGCACCTGCTAGGTAAGCCATTGCGCCTACTACTGGTTCAAAGTGGTTATCTTTAAAATCTTCTCCATAAAAGTACTCTCCACCACCAGGGCCTTGTCCATTGAGGAGGTTAGTATTGGGATGTACACCAACGGTACCACCTGACTCCAAGATAGCTGTACCATCAGACTGCAATGCAGCAATGAGAATATCCCCACTGGCTGCTGTAGTAAACTGTCCTCCACCTGATGGTTTATGATCCTTATTGCCTATCTGGTGTCCCGTTCTATCCATAAATGACATCGTCATATAAGGCTTTTTGTCTATATAGATAAACTCAATATCTGATAGCATCGGTTGTGCATAGAATTTTCTACTTGTAGCACTTGTTGCATTTATAGTAGCCCAATTGTCTGTCCAAGGCTGCCATCGTTTGGTATCTGGATTATCTGCAGCACCACCTTGTGGTTTTCCTTTGATATAATCAAGCAGATAGTTGATCACTTCTGTAAAAGTAGTACCATCATAGCGATATACGGTAGCTTCTAACTCAGATTGAGAAGCATTTGTCTGCCCACTACATACTACACCTACATAGAGATTTCCTTCATGGTATTTAAGTGCAAAAGGTCTAGCATCATCTGACACAGTACATTGATTGCTAGGAATGTCTATACTATCAGTAATTGTTTTTGAAGTTGTATCAATCAAATAAAGTTTTTTATCAAAGAGATTGGTAACATAAAGCGTTTTTCCATCATCAGAAAGGTCAATATCACCTAACCCAGTTTTTCCTACTTTAGGAAAAGCATCCGCATCAGTACTTGCATTATTATATCCTGCTAACCCACGAGCAGCATCATCTCCTATTGTATCTACTTGTGCATCAGTAAATCTGAAAAATTCATTTATAGCTACAGGGTTTGTTGAATTAACTTCATAAATTACCCCTATATCACCTTGATTATCACCATCTGCATCAGGTGAGCCAAAATGTCTTTTTAGAAATGCTGCTGCATATACTTTTTTACTTTCACGATCATATGCTAAACCCCATACCGAACCAATATCAGCCTTATCAGCCAAAATCGTTCTACTTGCAAAATCAGCTTGTGCTACTCCTGTTAAAGGACTTGTTTCAGTGTATGCCCATTTTACCAATGTCTCACCATGTGCAGGACCCGCATGATTTACATCACCTCTTATGTGAAGACTAGATATCATCTCAGGATCAAGAGTCGAACTATAATCCGCAGGATTATGCAGACCCAAATTAGCTGTAGCACCATCTAGTACAAACTGAACAGAAGTTGCAGAACCGCTGGCATCTGGACTCTCCTTGAGATAGCCAGGCCAGCCAGAAAACTCTACCCGGTAGACTCCTGCTCCTGTCGTGAGCGTATAGGCACCAGTAGTAGCATTAAGAATCGTTGTTTCTACCATCGTACCATCAACGGCATATGCCCTGACCGTCACACCCGCCACACCTGGTTCAACTACATCTCTTACACCATACACACCCAGTGTTGTACCGTTGACAGGCAGGTCTCTAAAGACCATACCTGTGATGTTGGCATTCAAACCCGTAACAGCAACAACCATCACTAACATCTGCATCAAAAATATTTTGATACTTCCCATTCCATTTTTTTGCATTTCTAACTCCCATAAGATGATACGTAACCCGGCTGCCTATCCCTATAATGGGGGGGGAGACCCGTAGCTTTCCGTCCTAGACTTTCGTACTAGTTTGGCTATAAGCTAGTATTTTAACATAAAAATGTCAAAATGCCTTTAAATATTTCAAAATATTAATTAATTTCTGGTGAGGGTATGCTAGAAAGGTTATGGCTGAGAGGAAGGGAAAGCAGAGATGCTCCTTTCCAATATTATCCAATCTGACCCAAAGTAATCCATAGTCTCCTATACACCGTGCTTTCCTCGTTTTCGTTTTATCCAAAGTGACCTATAATAATACAGATTTATTCAAAAAATGGTTGCCAATAGGGTGCCAAAAGGAGTCATTATGGGTCGTGTCAAATCGAAAAAGTACAGCGGTGTTTATCTCAACAAACTAACCAATGGAGATATCAGTTATTCTATCATTTACAAGGATGCCTACAACAGAACGCAACGTTTCACAGTAGGCAAAAAGTCTCAGGGTATCACTGAGATATTTGCTCATCACAAACGCAATGAGTTTGTCAACAGGATCAATCTTGGAGAAGATCCTATCGCTCACAAAAAACGTAGAGAGATCATCACGCTTGATTTTCTAGCAAAACGCTATTTTGATGACAAGCACTATGAGAACAAAAGCAACCACAGACTAAAGCAACGCTACACCCTACACATCCAGCCTATCTTTGGCTCCAAAGATATCCTAGAGATCACAAAACATGACATTCTACGCTTTAGAAACAGTTTCATAGACAGCAAGGCACCCAAGACCATCAATGGCATTGTACAGCTCCTGACTGCGATCATCAACTACAATATCAAGGTCAAGGATCTCAACGTCATCAATCCCTGTACTGGCATCCCCAGACTCAAAGCCAATGACCACAGAGAACGCTACCTCACTACACCTGAGATCACTGCACTTCTAGATGAGCTCACAGATGAGCGTCTCTATCTCTTCGTCAAGTTAGCACTCTGTACAGGTGGAAGATTGCAGACAGTACTGCACATTCAGAAAAAGGACATCGATCTGGATAACAAGATGATCACACTCAAGGATCTCAAAAACGATGAGACTTACAAGGGATTCATCCCCAAAGACCTAACACTCTATCTCAAGCAGTATCTACTAAAACTCGGCAAAAACAGCTATGTCGTAGGAGGCGATACGATCCAGTACCCCTCCCGATCCCTCAGCAGACATCTCAAAGCCATCCTAGACAGACTCTTCAACTACGGGTTAGACAAGCGTGACAGCAAAAACCGTGTCGTCATCCATACACTCAGACACACTTTTGCCAGTCATCTAGCAATCAATGGTACACCGATCTTTACGATTCAAAAACTCATGAATCACAAAGATATTCAGCAGACTATGAGGTATGCTAAATTGGCTCCTGATAGTGGGAGAGATATGATTGAGGGATTGTATCGATAAGGTTTTAAGTAATTTACAGCAAATTATTTTTTTGCATATTCCACTTTCTTTAAAACCTTTTTTGTTTTCTCATCAATAAACTCTACAGATTGCAATGTAGCTAAAAACTTGATGCTCATTTGAGATCTACCTGGATTAAACTCATCAACCTCTTCATAGGAGTTTATTTTATAGACATAATGAGCCATTAGGTTTCTATCAATGTCACCATAACTATTTTTTCGTGATTTTAAAAATTGCTTTGCTTCCTGCTTTTCCATTGGAATAAAGTTTGTGTCACTTGTAGCATTATCGAATACAAGCTTGGATTTAGAATAATGGCTAACTACTTTCCCCTTCCCCCTGTATTGCATATAACTATTCTCGGAAATTGATTTTACCAAAAATCGTTTTGTTTTGAAATCATATTTTCCAAAAGACGCAGATAAAAATATATGATATTCTGCATTCTTATCAATTGGTTTAATTGCTTTAAGTTTAGTTTTAAATTTTTCAAATGCCCATTTTTTAGCATCATCAAGTTCAAATTCATCATTTCTCACTTTCTGATATCTATTCCTATAGTCATTTTTCAATACCCACAAGCCAAACTGATCAGGATCGTACATATCAATCTTATCTTTTACTATACTATATCCAAACCTCTCAACTAAATTTCTGTCTCCCAAATTAAGTTTTTCTGCAGATAATATTGCTGTAATAATTACCAATATTGTAAATAACTTTCTCATTTTTTCTCCTTACCAAAAATCTATATTGAGTGGTAGTCTGCTAACTTTCCACTCATTTTTAATTTTTTCAACTCTGACTGATACTTTTTTTGCCTTTCCGTCATCATGGATAATTTCTAAACGGACACGAGCTTCATCTGGAGATTCATTTTTGGTTTCTATAAAGTTAATATCATCAATTTCCCCAAAGTCAGTATATTTTTTTACACACTTTTTTGTAATCTTTTCAGGAATATCAGTAAGAATTTTTTTTGCCACTCCCCGCAATCTTGCTGCGTGTACATTATTAGGGTGCACCCTGAACTTTCTAACTCTTGTAATTACATTTGCTTCACCCATAGCCATAACATAACCAGAAATAATCGTATTTATACGCTTATCATCAATATCTATATCCAAAACATCTGCTTCTTTTTCTATTAGTTGTTCTCCTATCACGAGTGCATTTTTCATAAACTCATCAATATTTTCTTTTTTACTATTGTCATATTTTTTCTGAAGTAAACCTATCTCATCCCTATACTTATCAACTGCTTTCTGTATATCTTTTTTGTATTTACTGTCTCTAAGTTTTTTCCCAATAATATTTAGTGTATTGAACGCTTTACTGGATACCTCTTCTACTTCAGATCGTTTACATATTTTTTTAAACTCAACTAACTTTTTATGTACACTATCAGATGATTTTTCCTTTGCGATACTAATATCTATATCTGATAAAGCTCTTGCAAAGTCTTGTGCTATATCCTCTGGTGCACTACTCCCACATCCAAATAAAATAGCACTTGTGCATATTGCACCTACTCTCATAATATATTTCTTTAGTTCCACCATATATCCCTTTTTCTCTCACTATATAAACCTAAATTCAAAAAACTATACTTAGATTGTTCAAGAAGTATTTTATGTATTTTAATTCAATTGAAATTAGTTTCTGCTGAACAAAAATATTCTTTCCTAAAATTCTATACTAAAGGAATACATATGGAAGTATTTGAAATAATTAATAATATTTTAGAAGATCGGAATATGACAAAGAGAGAATTTGCTCAAAAGTTAATTTCACTAGAGCCAAAATCCAATCGTACGGGTGAGATCATATCAGAAAATATTGTTTATTCTTATTTAAGTGGACAAACTTCTATAAAGTCCTATCTGATACCTTATATATCCGATGTTTTAGGTGTCCCAGAACAATTTCTTTTTGTAGATGATAAAGCGACAAGAAGAAGACTCATTAAATATTTAGCCTCAACCATCACTGAAGACGAATATCTTTTCTTGCTGGATCACCTACATTCATGTTTTCAACATTCTAATGAAATAGGACTTCTCTTAAAATATGCACCTCCCCAGTTACTTAAAAAGCTTGAATCCTCCTTGAAAGAAATCAAAACAATAACAGAAACATTCTAGCTCTCTTCCCTACCATCTGGGGTTCGGGGCGAAGCCCTGAGTAAATCTTCTTTCTCTACTCTTTAGCGAGTCTCAAATTGCTACCCTCCAAATTTTAGATGGTACCAATTTGAGACCGTCTAGATTTAGACAGTTCCATTCTGAAACCATCTATAGGTTGATCTGGTTTCTCTCATGACGATTGTCTTTTTTCTTGAATCTCTTACGATAGTTCGCAACTGATTGTTTTCCAATATATAGGGCATAGACATTTCCATAGAGTTGTTTTGTGTCGAGGTAACTCTTGTTAATAAGCTCTTTTTTTGCTCTATCAAATCTACGTTTAGAAAAGCTTGTTTTCTTTTTCAATGCACTATTGCTATTGTCTGCATTGGGGGCTAGTTTCATCAGCTTGATAAACAAAAAGTAGGCATCGGGTGATAACTCAATATCAGCCTCTTTACCAATCATCAAAAAATTTTTGGCAGGGGTTAGAGACTGATAGTTTATCATTGGATATTACATGCCCATTCTAAATGGATCATTATACGGCGTTGGCTCAGGATAAGCTGCCTTTTGTTTTTTCTCTTTTTCTCGTTCTTCTTCCTCTCTTCTCTCTCGCTCAAGCCTCTCTTTTTCTTCTCTCTCTTCTGTAGTCATTGGTCTAGGTTCTAACAGAAGCTTAAGCTTTTCAAATGTTGAGGATGCTACCTCTTCAGTGATTTCACTATCTGAATCATCTACTACCAGCTCTAAGTATTCGATATAGTGATAGTTACAAAGAGGTTTATTCTTGAAGAAATACTTTCTTTCTCGTGCCACATCGGCACATAATATACATTTACACATTTTTAATTCCTTGGTGTTAATTTAATCATAGGTCTCCTACGAGACAGCACTTGTTTTTTTGCTTTATCAAACAGTTTTATTTTCATTATTTCATCTCTAACTCCTCGAATTGATTTTGCAAGCTTTGTAACTCTTCCAGAAACCTTTTCAACGAGGTCTCGTACTGTACTTGCAAAGCTTCTGTCTTTTGGATCTGCATTGATAGCCTCTGCATCAACTCTCCTTGTATAGTTTCCAAGGTCTGCTTCCACAACTGCTCTTGACTCTTCAATGTCTGCAAGTAGCTCTTGTTCTGCTGTTCTAATGTGGCTATATACCTGTTCTTCTCGTTCTCTCGATCCAGTTCGCATCTCTCTAATTCGTGCAAAACATCTTCCAATAACTTGTTCATTTAGGGCTTCTCCTTTTGTATAAAATAAACTGCCTTGCCATCCTTTGTCTCTCGCAAATCTACCTTGGGAATCACTACGTATTTGTTTCCGTTTTGTTCGACTTGATACATCTCTGGTATTGCCCACTCGTTTCCTTGATACTGGTACAGGGTAAAACTTGTAACTGCTATCAATAGAACCAATAGAATAAGGTTCAGGAGCGAATAAAGGTGACCTTTCTTTTCGTATAGTTTGACCTCTTTCAAGGTTTTCTCTTTTTCGTTCTTCAGCTCGCTTCTGAGCTCTTTGCCTTGCTGGGTTATATTGTGTATTAATCTCTCTTTTTCGCTTACGATTGTAGTTGTCAAGCTTTGCCCTGAGATCCTCAAGCCCTCCCCTACCTCTTGCTCTGTTTGGGCTATTTTTTCTATTAGTATCAATTTGTTTTTCTCTATCTTCTCGACTATTTTCCCAGAATTTCTCATTATAAATTTCTCCTTTTATTCGCATTTTCCCTAATTCATTCTCTATAGTCAAATAGTGAAAATCTTGAGGCTTGTCATATCCTACTTTTATGATACTCACACCCTGTTCCTCCATAAAGGTTTTTACCTCATCAAAGTTATCTATAAGCTCTGCTTGATGCATCTCCAATATGCTCTCAGTAAGTAACCGTTCAATTTTAAATCTTTCTTTTTTGCTTCCAAAATTTAATAATTTTTTTCCAGATTCTCTTCGCCAATTGTTTATGTGGGAAATCCAATCTTCTCTTATCATTGGTTTATTGGTTAGTGGACTTTCTAGCTTGTATTTTTCGTCCAGATAGTCCCTTATCGCATTGATCCTATTTCTATCTTTTTGATCAAAATAAAGTTGCAGTTGTGTCTGCGTAAGAAGGTTCATTTTTGGAATTCTTATATGTACATGATCATCATCTGTGTCCGTGTGCATCACAGCGTCAAAATGGTATTCATCTTCTTCAAACCCCATCATAAAGTACTGCTCAAACTCATCTATAACTGAACGAACAACTGTTTCTCTCACCTTTCCCTTGAAAGATATGACTATCTGATATGAGTTCTCTTTATAGTTAGTAAGATTCATGATTCGATCTCCTCTCTCCAAATCGCCTTTTAAGACTTTTACTTTATCGGGATCTCGTGGCTTTCTCTTGGTGCCATAGAGTACATATGGGCTCCAGCCTCTATTTGATGAACCTCTCATTTTGATAATCATATGCTCATTACCTCTTCGTAAATCCTATAAAGTGTCTTTAGCTTCAACTCATTTCTGCCACCACTGAGACTCTCAGCTATTTGCTGGATACTGACGCTGACTTTATTGACTTTGTGAAGCAAAACTGGGTCAGTTTGTTTATATATGATTGTTAATCTTGGCTCTTGTGGTTCTGGGGCATTCTCAATTTGAGCATTAACAGAAATCCTGAATAATTCGGCTAACGTTATGCCTTTACTGTTCGCAAGTTGTGATAGTTTATTGTGGTCACTTTCACTCACATTCACTTTCACCTGTTTGTACTTAGCCATATTCTTTCTCCTCACAATCATATATATTTGGGTTACTTTTCGAAAAAGTAACTGGGTTTTAGGGCGAAGCCCAAACAAGGGTAATGTAGGCGTATGCCGTAATGTGTAAGTTTCCATCTCAACGAGTGGGACTTACTAACCTTGCTCTCACGTGCCGAGGGCTTATTTAATGCTATATCGTCTCAATTTTATTACTATTTAAGTAGACCGCAACATCTATGATATGAAAAGTCACAGTCGTATTTTTTGCATTCTTAAGACTTTTATCTTTTCTGAATCTTGGTAAATTCATTTTCATCTCAATTCTCGCATCAAGTGTAGCCATCGAAATATTCATCTCCTGAATAAGCTCTTTTTTTCCAATTAGTAATCTCTTGTATTTCTTTTGCAAATACTCATATGTCACCTTAGTTGCATCATCCATCACTTTGTCCTTTTTTGGGTTAGTTTATGAAGAATGATAATATATATTTTGCCTATTTGCGTGGACACAAAAAATTTAATTTTGACTGAGGCAAAATAGCTGGATGTAAAAACAAGGACATTTTTTTAGATACAATTTCAGAAATGGAGGTTAGAATGAAAGATAATATTATTTACCAAGCTCTTGCATTTATGTTACGAGACCCTGATGTATCAATAAACGAAATAAGGGGTAGTAAAATTTCACAAATACAAATCATCTCTTATGCTTTAGATTTTAGTAAGATGTTTGCCAAGAATGAAGTTGGAAACTTAATAGAATATTTTGAGAAAATACACTATAAGCGTATAGAACAGCCATGGTATCTGAATGATGCAAATTTTGACCGTAAGTTATTAGCTAAATATTTCACGTATATCGAGAGTTTTATTGATTCGTATACTCACCCAAGTACAGATCAAAAACTAAAGTTTCCAGAAAAAAAAGTCATTTTGCTTGACACATTATCTTATCTTGAAGAAGCTTATAGTGATTTAGAAAATGGCATGTTCGCAAATATAAATTATGATCAGACTGTCTTTCAGAGAATTAAAAATAATAATTTAAAATCTATATCTATCATAAAGAAGAGAGTCGAAAAATCAGGCACCAGCTCGACACTTTTTCAGTATATCCAAAAATCAAACATGAACTATATATTGAATACAGATATTAATGGAGGAACACGATTCTATCCTTTTATCTTCGACTTACTTTTATATAGTTTTTTGCTTGATACAAAAATAGAAATGAGATCAGAATATATGGATAATCAGAAAATCCTAGAGACTGTAACTAATATTAGAAAAGATTCGCATATGAAGCCTAACGATAAAAAGTATATAAAAATAGAATTTTTAAAGCTATCAGAGTTGTTTTCTCAAATTCAACCAAAATATATGCATCATTTCTTGCTTTATCATTATTGCCAGATATTGGGCTGTGAGTACGATAGTCTGAAAAGTCTCTATAAGCAATTTATGTTTGAAGTAACAAATCATCACAGAAAGAAATACGAATATAAAGATTTTTCACATATAGACATTGTTGCGGATCTAGATTTTAGACATCTTTCTTTGGCTATTCCAAAATAAAATGAGTATGTGCTTTAACTACGATTCTGCTATAATGGTTACCAATAGGTTACCAATGTGATTTTGAATGAAAATGATAAATCCGTGAAATGCCCAGTATATAGGCTCTATGTAGATATCGGTGAAGATTATGGCTGAGAGGAAGGGATTCGAACCCTCGGTGGGTTGCCCCACACAGACGTTCCAGGTCTGCACCTTCGACCACTCGGACACCTCTCAACATATTTTGTAGAAGCAGAATTATAGCCAATCGTTTTTAAGATAGGGTAAATTTAATACCCTATAAGCACTTTTTCGTTATGATTCCGGTGCCTCTTCTCAGACCTGTGCAACGGTTTTGAGAGACAATGGGTCAGGATGGGAACATAGCAGCCCACCTCTCCTAGCTGGGTGCCGCAGCCATCTGGGGAGGGGTATTTCTGAATTAGAAATTAGAAATTAGAAATTAGAAATTAGAAATTTTAATACCTTCACCTACTCTTGTCAACCATTTTATAGCACAATATCACGCATTACCAATTAACTCTCCGGGTTTTATACCGTCATTCCGGACTTGATCCGGAATCCACGATTCAAACAGCCCATAAGTTGGCAATACTGTGGATCCTGAATCGAGTTCAGGATGACGAAAAAAGATATTTTTCAGAAGATCCAATGATAAATTTCAACCTCTTCACCTACTCTTGTCAACCATTTTATGGTACAATATCATAGATTACCAATTACCAATTACCAATTACCAATTACCAATTACCAATCTCATCCATCCAAACATTTCACCCTAAAGCTTTTTCTGTGATGTTCACATCGTCCGTATTTTGCCAACGCATCCATATGTGCTTTGGTGCCGTAGCCTTTGTGCTTGGCAAATCCATACTGTGGGTACTGCTTGGCAAAGAGGTGCATCTCTCTGTCATGGGTCACTTTGGCAAGAATACTGGCTGCACTCACCTCTGCTATTTTGGTATCTGCCTTGATCATCGTACGCAACTCCTCTACACCGAAGGTGCTGTTACCATCAAAGAGATAGTCACACTCCCCTAGCACACCTAGTATCTCAGTCAGTCCTTTTGTCATACACTGAGATATCCCCAGTGTATCTACCTCAGCTGCAGAGAAAGAGACGATATGATAGAGGCTGTTTTCAATGATCTGGGGGTAGAGTATTTCACGTTTGGCTTCGGTGAGTTTCTTGGAGTCCATCAACCCATCGACAGGCCTACGCAAAACCACCCCAGCGATCACCAGTGATCCCGCGATCGGCCCACGACCAGCCTCATCGATACCACATAACGGAAGAGAGAAGAGAGAATCTTGCATATTTTACCTTGCACCCATGATTTGAGAGGTTTCGCTCAGTGCGACAAACCTTGCACCTAACCCTCGCAGAGGGCGCTTGCGTCTGCAAGGTGCAGGAGTATTGAGCGAAATCTTTCAAATTCCCCCACACCATTAATCTTTTGTTTACTGACCGTTGTCTCATAGTTAACGCTCATCGTCTATAATAACACTATCAGAAAGTTAAACGTTTGACTTTCTAACTTGTTTTTTGTTTATACCGCACATAAAAAGAGA
>JAUTBQ010160313.1:0-12799 GCA_032361185.1 Lepetodrilus ovalis | reverse complement strand
GTGTGTGTGTGTGTGTGTGTGTGTGTGTGTGTGTGTGTGTGTGTGTGTGTGTGTGTGTGTGTGTTTGTGTGTGTGTAAATGTATTTCCCAGTCGGATAACTATTGACTGAAAAAAGTGCGAATGTTATCTGCTAATTGGCAGAAATTCACGAACTTGCTTGTATGTATATTTGTTTTATTTTTTTAAGTTACGCATACAGTAAGATGCTGTCAAAGGGAGAAAACTATTCCAGAAAGTGTTTTCCAACTTATGTAATATTTTTAAGGTGATTTTGTTTTAGAATTGAGAAATAAAGATTTTTTTAAGTCTAGTATTTAGGAAGATTTATATATAATAAATAAATGGGGGTGTGGGGGGGGGAATTTTTTTATTTTACATTATGGTCAAAAACACAATATATGTCTCAAATATTGTCTCAGCTAAATTGTCATTGGATAATTGAAATGAGGATAAAATGCAAATACTATCAATAAAAAACAAAACTTCACACTTGCGTTGTAACGCATCGTTAACTGTTCACCAACCTGCGACTGTATTGCTGTATTAAGGACTATCTTGCTGCTAGTATTTAGAGAATGCAACTCGAGTAAGTATGCTTTTGCATTGTATGCATACAGATCTTAACACACAAGATCAACAATAACAAAGGCACTCATCGAGAATGCTATACAGGTCACAACATGCCGATGTATATACACACACATATTCAAAGCCATTCCCCGATGTATGGCATACACAAGGGTTCATAAAAGCTTAAGAACCAATAGCTCTTCTATGTTCACCTTGGCAAAAATCGGCCGCCGATATATAAGCAAATCTTGATTGTTGTCAATGCACACTCAATATCAACGACTCTCTTGTCAATTCCAAACACACAGAGCTGAAAAGAGATATGTACGGTTTATTGAGTGTTTCACGTTCTGAAATCCCCCCCCCCCCTCTCACACAACCTGTCTAAAGGCAGAGTGTGTGTAATAAGAGGTAGGGAAGGCAGGGTGTGTGTGGGGTGGGGTGGGGTGGGGTGGGGGAGCATGGGGGAGGATTTGCAGCTAAAGGAAAAATCATATACTGACTCTTCTCAGACAGCACTGTAATCCATTTTCTTTGATACGTACAATTGATACGTAGGCAATTGACGGCGAATGTTTGGGTTAACTGTGCATAAGTGGAGAGGGAAGTGTTGTGCTATGTTTGTATATAGATACAGAAGCTTTGCTGTCCTAACAGGGTCTATATATGTATGTGAGTTGAACTGGTGACAATATTTCTACAGTCCTTGTACTGTATTTATGTATGTATTGGTAGTTCAGGCATTTACGTTTTCAATGATTAACTACACTTTACTACAGGTTGTTTTTGTAAACTGTGTGTAAAAATACACACACATATTATATATATACATGGATTTATATATATATATGAATAAGGATTTCCTGAGTAATATCACAATTTATATAATTATCAATGGTTGAAGCTGGCCACAGATGGTTTTCTATTGAAAAGTGATTTCTATTATTTTTTTTTATCTCTGTATATATGATATATACACTGTAATTCTATTTGCTATAAAAGTACTTTCAGTATATTCAATATGATCATGGCCATATTTTAATTATCTGCAACTGGCTTATGTCATACAATGTTTATATATTGTGAGACTGAATTAATTTAAGTTTATGTCAAAGCTGTATTAATGCGATTTAGAGTTTAGAGTTTACTTTGAGATTTGCCAGGAACTGAGACGATATCTCAAATCCATCAACCACGTTCATATGAATCTACACATTTTTGTTGATTCAACATTTTGCTTATCATGGTTATTATGCATAAGTATTATCTAAACTTTTCCTGCACTGACTGCATACATATGATAGGATCATGTTCTGTTTCTATCAGAATTAGTGTACAGTGACTTCGTACAATTATTTCAACTTCAGATGAGGTTGGTTTTCGATGATTTATGAATCTTCAACATGCAATGTGCACTGGAACGCAGCCAAGGTGAATATCACTTGTCAAATGTCGATAAATAATTGGATCCTCTAAGCTGACATTATTAACAGCTATTTTGTAGTACAAATCCTAAAACTTTGAAATAATAATAATACAGTGCCCCCTCGATATAACACGGTCCAATGCACCGCAGATTCGGATATAACGTGGGTTTATTTTCGTTATTTCCCAGTAATATCGTATGAGGCAGGTACTATAATGAGGGGGTTATGTCATGGACCCCAACTTAAGCATTATATCGAGGTGACACTAATAATAATACATACATATATATTAATAATATATATAATAATAATAATAATACCCGGTAATATAAATGTTGTTGTTATAATAATAATAATAATAATGCGTATTATAATATTGTGTGAAATTCATACTCTAAAACTTGCTCATACAGCTACATTGTCATAGAAAAAAGTACAGGTTCATATCTGGAACTGATGAACTACTATTTCAATGTGTAATTAAAGTTTGACTGTTGTTTTTTCTTTTTCTTTGAGGTTTAGAGCTACTTTCAAGATTATTTCATTTACATGTTCAACAGTAATAACTTGTATTGGAATTTCCTACACTATTTTAAGCCAAGGATCACTTGGATGTTGTTTTATTATTCTGATATGCACTTTTAGTGCAGATGATACAAGTGGTAATTTTAACTGTGTTAACTGGCGTAGTATATATTCATACATTATTCATATTTCACTTTTGAAGCAGAAAGCTTATTTTAACAATCTATACGTAACATGCTGTGTCTAAAATTAGTTGATATCATTAACCTTGTTTCAATAACAGATAAAACAACAAAAAAACCAGACTAACAAAATGGAGAAAAAAAATGAATATTTTAATTTTGGATTTCTGTAACCATATCTCAAATATGTCTTCCAACATAGCCTTTAGCTTTATTTTTTTTAAAATTAATTAAGAGTTACATAAAAAAAATTAGAGGCTGAACAGTTACATGTATATGTACCTTATTGAACAATGCAGAAATGTATTTATTTAGAATATTAATAATAGGAGCCATTAACGACATAATATCGGTCCACGTTTTTAGTTACATAAAGTGCGATGGACTCACTGACCTGCATGGGTGTACAACATTGTGTCTCCCTCCAGGTGATTACATACATTGATCTGGCCGAGGAAATTGAACCAAGAATCATAGCCACTTCTGGCTTCAGTTAGCTGACTAGCTCAATTACCGTTATATTTTTGACACGTTCCAATTATGAAGTTGAAATGAGATTTGTCTATTTCTACCCATCCCTTCCTATCGGCATATCAGTGTCCTCTTAACTGTTAGGCGGTCAGATGATTATAGATGGTGCCCACACACCTAGGTACAAGTGGACCAAATAGAGCTTAATCCACTAATTCGTTAATCCTCTTGTTTGTATTGCTTTGTCAAACACGTTTCGATATCGAGATTGATGGACAAGAATAGCTAACAGAAGTAGTAAACATAAAACTGTGAAGAAAAATACTGAGATGGAAGTATAATATGATAGTCGATGATTCTTGTTCAGAGTTTGAATTTACTTTCTAAAAGGAAAAAGGTCTATGCGGTTTTGTCGTAGAAGCTGTATTTTCCTTCACATTTGGCTCGCATTGAAAAACATCTATTCGGTGCGTGTCTGCTAAAGCATATTTCAAGCAGGGTTATTAAAAAAAATCAACTTAAGCATTCCGAATGTTGCAAGCGGAAGTCGGGAAGTTTTGAGGCAATAAAACCCAGAGAATAGATTGAACTTCCTTTTTACATGGCTTGAATACAGACTCGAAGATTGACATGTTTTACTTATTTCTTTTTAACGTGACAGCTAAATGGGGACACCTTACCATGAGAACCGATACTGTTTGTTTTTTGTGGCCTTATAATGTTGTGAATAATGTACAAGACTAACTTACAGACTTCTAGTCGCACATCTAGATCCTTATTTATTTGTTTAACTCTAAATGTTTAACAACAGACGTCTCAATAGCACAGCACATATACATTTCTTTGAGTTTTATCATCAGGAATATTATTAAAAATTAATATCTTTGCTCTATGTATTTTTCCTGAAGATGTTACTATTGCCCAAGAAATATTAACATAAGCAGGTCCTACAATGATATATCTTTTACATTTCACATCAAAACGTGTGTTACATTTACATAATCTACGAATAAATTAATTATCTGTCATCAGACAGTCAATCAAAGCATAGGTTTCCAGATCCATGGAAGTCTAGTATGTGATTTTTAACCTACAAACATTCGACTTGATGTAGGTATGGATTCCTCAAGTTATTTAATTTGTATGAAACCCGTTAAAACTTTAAATAAAAATAGTTATTGATAACAGTACCGTATAAAGAAGACATCAGATCTTTCATGTTGTATGTTTTTCTTCTTTATTTAATCTCGAAATGATGGATTAATAAGAATGAGTTCCTGTCTTTAACAAACATCAGGAATGAAAGCACTATACATGGAGTAAAATTAAAAGTAATGTCGTCAATTTGGTTGTAGGAGACATATTGCAGAACTACATTCTCGCATAGTGATACATC
Organism: Lepetodrilus ovalis; assembly: GCA_032361185.1. Lineage (NCBI taxonomy): Eukaryota > Metazoa > Mollusca > Gastropoda > Lepetellida > Lepetodrilidae > Lepetodrilus > Lepetodrilus ovalis. Next base: position 8,227 of record JAUTBQ010160313.1, on the reverse strand, counting down.
AATAAGTTGAGAGGATTTACATCCTGTCCTGGTTGTTATTAGGTCTCGCAAGCAGAGCAGCACATCATAGAAATGCAACAGTTCGATATGTCATTTGATTCAATTATTGTTTCTTTACATCTTAGTGTTTTGGTATTACGTGGGATGTGGTATTGCTAACAGAATGTGGCTGTGTGGAGGTGAGAGTGGGGATTATATGATTGAGATGGGGACAAGTCTATTTAAAATAGGGTTATGTAATCAAACAATGAAATTTCCACTCCATAATATAGGCAGTAATATCAGATCGCAGACTTATTGTGACATTTAGATTTTAAATAAACGTTATGTATGTCTGGGGTTTTAGAGAAATTCTTCTGCATGATCTGTATCTGTGTCATTGTGTCGTCATGGCAACAGTGAATGGCGGACGTCAATGTGATGTAACAATGGCGCGGACGATGCACCGACGTCAGTGAACGGGGTGAATGAGAACAGCTTGCAGGTGTTCAGAGTTTGGAGCAAGTTATTCTTAAAAAAGAAAATACACATATTGTTTTCTTGTGGTATATCGTCTAAGCTTTTAAGCTTGCTCCAGCAAGTTTTATGTTATTATGAGTTGTGAGTAAATTGTAGTCAAAGAACACTTCTGGTCCAATCATCAATTCTCTATAGCTAGATCTTCATTGTAATGATCATGAAAGAAATAGTTTTGTAAATACTATACAATATTATGCAATATTTACACCTTTACGACCGTTATTAATATATACCGCCCACATATTTTAATACAAGAAACACAGTTGATCTTTTTTTGAATGCTTATTATGCAATATTAACACCATAAAGAGAAACATTGTTCATAAAAAACATACAAAAATAGAATGCTGTGTAATGTAAATTGCTAATTAAGTATCTCGTTTTGCCATTCTACTTCAAGTAAGCAATGGTTTGATGTGAAAAGTTGGTTTCTTTTACAAATATTACTGTATACAATATTTACAATACAAAAAGAAATATTGTTGCACATTAAGCAAATCTAATACTTCAAGGAGGCGCTTGAGAGATGCTGGGTAGTGGTGGTGTTGGTTGTGGTGGTAGTGGTGGTGGTGGTGATGATGGTAGTGGTTGTGGTAGTGGTGATGGTTGTGGTTGTGGTGATGGTAGTGGTGATGGTTGTGGTGGTGGTGGTGGGGGTGATGGTAGTTGTGGTGGTGATGGTGGTGGTGGTAGTTGTGGTGGTTGTAGTAATGGTGGTGGTTGTTGTGGTTGTGGTGGTAGTGATGGTGATTTTCATGGTGGTGGTGGTGGATGTGGTGGTACTGGTGATGGTGGTGGTTGTGGTGGTCATGGTGGTGATGGTAGTTGTGGTGGTGATGATGGTGATTTTCATGGTGGTGGTGGTGGTCAAAGGCTTGACCTCTCAGTTGGGAGTGACCAATCAAAATGGAAGGATGCGGTACTAATTAGGTTGAGAGCTTTATTGATACGAGTCCCAATCCTGGGCTATTATGACAAGTGCCAGACAGTGCTAAAGCCCAGCGCTGGACCCCCAAATCAACGGCAGACTTCGGGATGCTAGATTTCCTGCGAAATAAACGCGTTGGAGATCGATATCTTTATCATGGTTTGGGGGTCGTCACTTTCGTTTATTGACTTATTTTGCTTTATGTGGTTGTAGGTAAGTTAATCTATTCACATCTTTTCATGGTTTAACTAGATGTTTTGACCAATGTTTCTTCTATTCTTCTTTTTTTGACATTCACTTTTAATGCTTTTGTTAGTTGTAAAAGTCTCCAATCAGTTTGGATATCAGTTAAGTATAAATTAATTAATTAGTCTATTTAATAATATGTTATTGTTTTTTCATTCCATTTTAAGCAGATTTCATTATCTGTTTTTATTTCCCAAAAATGCCACCATTTTGCACTTCGATTAAAAAAAAATGTTATCATTAAAAGATCATTTTACTTATATTATTTTAAAAACATTTGTTCTTGAATTTGTTTCTTCTTCTAGTTCAGTATCGCACATAGTTTGTTCACAATTCGAAGTCAAGATATGTATCTTAAGCAAACTGTGTATATTGAATCATGAGTGTACGAATTGATAAGCTTCTAAGTGTGACACTAAAAACGTTGTATTGACAATATTGTATGTGTATAGTAAGATGTGGCAATTGGTCGGGTAAAAGTAGGTTAATTTGGTGTTACTGATCCCGGATAGACGATCTATCTGTCTACTGAAGGAGTGCATTATGAAAGGGACGCAGTAATTTGACAAATGTAGTGATAGATAGATTGTTGATTTCATTAGGCGCAGTCAATAACCCAACTCCACATAAATAGCGGATCTTCGCAAGAGGCGGCCATATTTTTTTCAGGCTCATGTGGAACAGGAGCATATTTATTCCATTAATATGCATAAAAAAAATCATGTAAAAAATACATTGAAACTTTGATTACCATTATCATAATGACACCTAAGTGTTTGAAAACCTCTGAAAAGAATATGCGTTAAGTTTCAGTCTTGTATGACACAATAAAACTGTATTTTTATTTCAATTATTTGCATAAGAATTTATATGAAAAAAAACCCAAACAAATGCAGATTTAATTATAATGAATATAGATGTGTATAATTGCTTTAAAATAATATCCTTAAGTAGTTTCATCGATTGGAGTTAAAATATGTTTAATGATTCAATCTTAAATGTACTTTTGTATGCTTTCAGTCTTGATACAAATATATTTTATTAAATAACGATGACAATGTCAATTCTTTATGACCTGATAAAGTTGTAAGTCTACGTAGGTTATTAATATTGACATTAACCAAGGAGAGTACTATGTATGGTATTTCATAATTTATATAAATAATTAATGATGTAGGCATGACTCAAAATCAAAACAACATTTATGTTTGTAGATAATGGACTCTGTTTTTTATATATATATAGATATCAAAGAAGATGTGTTCATACCTGTCATACCAATTTATAGCCAATATATCATAATTATGCCTTAGGTGAGGAAGATAATCTGTAGTATAAAATAAGCCCGTAGAAGAGAAATTGCATTCTAAGGCAAGACTAATTTAATTACTTGTTAGAGGGACTACCTTTTCTCAGGCATGTCTAAAGGCAGGTGGCTAAAAATATATCATAAAAAATGGTTTTCAGCATCCTATGGATTGTCCAAATTCCTGTATTATTATTGTCAAGTGTGTGCATATCTCTAATACATGTATAGATAGGGTTATTGAGATTTACTAACAATAGGCAGTCATTTGAGAGAAAATAACTCAATGGAAATCAGAACATTTTCTGCAATGAATTAAGTTATTTATTGCAAAGCTTAATAAACTGTGAAAGCAACTCTAAACCCAAATTTACAATAAAAAACCCACACTAATAAATAACAGATAAAAACGTAATTTACTATCATGCATTCACTCATTCTCTCTCTTTCTCTCTCTCTCTCTCTCTCTCTCTCTCTCTCCGCACGCACGCACACACGCACGCACGCACGCACGCACGCACGCACGCACACACACTCACACACACACACACACACACACACACACACACACACACACACACACACTCATGAACACCCACCTACTCACCCATCAAATATTTTTAGTTCAAGCTTTGATATTTTTTCATGAATGTTCTCTTCCAGCCTTAAAAAAAAAAATAGCACAAATTCTTTAGACATAGATAAATATGGACAGGAAAATCCTTCCCACAAGTATTTAAATTGGCACGTACAAAAAAATGCAGTCACTCTATCACGATTTCATATCATTTGTTGACAGCAGATCTGTCACGTTCTGAAGGTGTTTTCTAATGAAATCATATCTTATTTAAAAATCATAGTTCTACCCCTTGCACATGTGTTTGCTTCTGTCGTCAATCATAATTGGAACCTACGTCCTGACAGATTGGCAGGGATGTATACGTATGTGACATTTACAACAGTCCGCAAAACCCGTTCTCATTCAACATGGATTTAACAGTATGATCAATCATAAAGCACGCATCCCATACTTCAGTAATGTACATGCAACATTCGGCCTTTGTAGAAACATTTTTTTTCTGAATGAAGAAACTTGAAAACTAGAGACTGCTCAGGGGTGAGAGTTTGAAGGCGGGTGGAGGGGTTGCGCACCCCAACCCCTCTTTCCAGCTGTGGGAAAATGTAATGTCGATAAATATTTGTCATTAAAGATAAAATATTTAGTATGTGTTATATAATGCATATTATTATTAAAAGTAATTAATTGTCATAAAGCTGCAAAAGTATGATGAGCAACACTGTTATAATAAGGATGGGGAACCAGTCTGTTTAATCATGTATATGTAGCCTATATAACAGGTTGGTGATTGACATCTGTCAATCACTCTAGCATAGCCAGAGTTAGTGAAGGATGATAACAGGAGCTTTTCACTTTCCTCACAAAACATATAATTATGCTCACTTGGATAATTTATGACATTGATGGTGTCCATAGATTAAGATAATGGTGAGGTCTCGTCCCTAACACATAGACTGGTGTCAATTTTATTGTTGAACGGTAGGCAAACAATTGTATTGTTGTAAATCCTCAGAATGCCTTTAATGGTCATTTCCTGTAGACTGTGGCTTTAAAATGAGATCACAACTATGGTAATCAAATTTAACTCTTTTTTTTTTAACCAGTATCACTCTTGATTAACTGTACTGAATGTTGTTTTCAATAACAATTAAATTCTGTCATTTTCCCACATATTTTAAACCATTCACCAGGCACTCATATTTATATATTTTTTTCATTAAATATTACAAACTAGATCTAGTATCATTTTGTAAAAAATCTATGAAGTATAATGAATGTACAAATTTGATGGGAAAATCAATGACAATATTGCCTTTCATTGGACATATATATCAATGAAATTATGCAGATATCATCGACAACATATCAGTATAGCTGGGTTAATCTAACCATTAATCTAACATGTGCTTCATAGAGTATACATGCTTTGTCAGCAAGCATCATTTGATAGAGACAGCGTTATAAAGGGGTATGTTAATAGCAGCCTAGCAGGGCTTCTCGGTCTTGTTCCACAAAGTGATTGTAGTGCTATGAGAGTCCTAAGTCCCAGCAGGTTAGCATAGAGATGTGACTTGTAGATGGGTTTGTGGAAGGGGCGCCTGGTTGATATCTCCCTTATCTAGTGTTACAATGAGGAAGTGACCACTCTCAGAGAGGCTATTTAGCCAGAGGAAACCCATGATTAGTGATGGTCAGTCAATAAGAAGGGGAATTAATTGGTGAAGGAGGGAAAGAAAGCAGGCAATTGGAAGGTGGGGGGGTATTTTCGGTACACCGCACAATGGAAATTTGATTTGCGTTAATATTTTGTTAAAACTTGTTTTCCCTACATAGTTATTTTAAAATTATCATTGGTGTTGATATCAAGGTTTTCTTGACTTCTTTGGCACTTTGACTTTGGATAATGGTTCATGTCGGACAAAGTACGGTAGCAACTGTTGCAAATTGTCTTTTGAATATGCTTTTATTTATTTGTTATTTTACACAAAAATCTTGTTATTTTATATGCAATTTATTTGCAAATTTTAAAATAAAATTTTTAAAACATTTGTGAGTAGGCCCTATTTCATAGAAATAGTGTTTTTCATGAGAGGAAAACACCTCAATTCCAGAGTCAGCCAATAAAGAGACCAACTAAACAGCACTCGGTCCATTTCGATCAATGTAATTATCAGTAAACAGGAGAATAGCATCTTATCCTTGCATACGGTCATCTGCCGGCTCCTGCAGTAGAGTACACCAGAGTTGTTGGAGTGGTGTTGCTGTTTGACCACTGCTTGACCAGGGCTGACCAGGGGGTTCTGTGTACATATAAGGGAGAGCCACATGTTAGGGGCCTCACTGACCACGCTCAGCTTAACCCATTATATGCCAGGCTTTGATCTTTTGGTGAAAGCTACAACACTTCTGGATGGAAGACACCATGGCCGCCACAATGGTCCGAAGAACAGGACATGCACAGCCCTTTTAACATTTTTCCTGCTGCAGGCAACCAGAGATGCCATTTAGACCAACAGTTGAAATTAGCCTAGTTTTTAAGAAGATTTAGTCCATTATCAGCCGATTTTGGAATGTGCTAATTTACGAATAAAATAATCGTATGGTACATTATTACATTTTTTTTAATATGAACAGACAGTAAATATTTTTCAAGGTTTAGAAATAGTAATTATGTAAATAACCATAAGTGACCTTAATGTAAGTTGAAGGGGTTAATTCATGAGATACGAAGAAAATAATAGATGACTTGCGACACTGTGGTGCAAATGTGTCAGTCCTGGCTGACATGTTGGGAAGATATGTCCTACAGTCTCCCATTGTATGGGAGCACCTTGTTAACCCATTATGGGCCGTCTTTCTAAAGGATACATCACATATGTCCTTTTCGATGACAAGACGGAAAGAATGTTATCACATGACTAAACAGCTTCCTTTGTGTGCGTTAAAGAGTCGCCAGCATTAAATTAGGACATGCACGTGTTTCTTTTCAAGGCGAGGGTTAACCCTTGCGGTATTATCACCAGGGTTATGGACGGCATAACATGGAGATCAGGCTTACAAAGTAAGTGAGTAACTTCTTGCTTACCGCAGGTCGCAGCAGGTATAATGTAAATAAATATGTTTACATGTAATTGTGACAACTACATATCTGAAAAGTAACCAGATTTGTTTACAACTTTTTTTGCACCGAGGCAGGTTGGAAAGGACAAGTTGTGATGACCTGTCAAATGGGAAGGTCTTAATATATCATGTTGATACAGCAGCTAGTATGCCCTCTTAATATTTGGAATTAATTGTGTATGTAATAGTAATCTGACAGGAAGTAATTAATTCATGTGTTACGTGTAGCTGAAGGGCGAAAATCTGTGTCAGTGTGTCGACGCATACCATTACCCCAAGCTCATGTCTGCAATAACTACTTAGGAGTCCCGTGTTTACACAGCAATCGTAGCAATGGTAGCAATCAGTTGGTGTTGGTGATCTCATGCTGACTGATCTGGAAGATCTGTCATTGGTCCAGAACTGTTCTGGTCAAGGTCAACAACATTGTTGGAATTTCCTAAGTTGACGACACTGTAGCAAGTTCCTCAAGTTGCCGATAATACTGTTGCATGAGCATGTTCCCCATTTGATAAAGCTCATTTGGTAATTCTTAACTTGACAACAGTATTGGGAGTTCCCCAGATTGGCAACAGCATTAAGAGTTCCCCAAGTTGACAATATTGTTGCATGTTCCCCATTTGACAGCTCTGTTCCCAAGTTGGTAGTTTCCCAACACTGTTCAGAGTTCCCCCGGTTGACAATACTGTTGGGAGTTCCTCAGTCAACAACACTGTCGCGAGTTCCTCCAAGTTTACAACAGTGTTGGGAGTATGGTCAGAGTTTTAGAGAAAATAACAATCTCAGGTCATTGAGGTCATTGGGATATTGTCAATTTCCAAAAACAGGAAGCCATGTTCCTGTTTAGCTTATTTGACAGAAGCATATTGATGCCAGGAAATGTCATCTGCCATGTAGGAAACTACCACCAAGAGTACATCAGGGGACATAACCCACTGACAGACATAAACCACTGGTACCATCCTGTAACATTGGAAACCGTTAGTTTTAGTCCAGCTGTCCTATTTGAACAAGCACATGAGCATCAGCAGATGACAGTACATAGAGGGCAGGTCCATCACATTTACTGCTTCTCGATTAGTCGCAATGATCTTCCCAAGATCAACAGCACCTAAGAGCGGATTGTCGGAAACCTGATTTTTCAGAATTTGGTCAGAATCGATCTCTCGGCCCAGTGCCGCCAGAGACAACAGTGGAACCCAGAACATCTCCACCCCCTCCCTTTCTCTCTTTCTTTCTCTCTCTCTCTCTCTCTCTCTCTCTTTTTCTCTTTTTCTCTTTCTCTCTCTCTCTCTCTCTTTCTCTTTTTCTCTTTCTCTCTCTCTCTCTCCCTTTCTCCCTGTCCCTCTCTGTCTTTGCACCAACTAAACACTCAGCTGCTCAGCTACTGATGGCTCGTGACTGTCAACTCTTCATCTTCCAGGGTTCCTCATCTCACTGTTAAGCCATAGCTCTGTGACCTTCTCCAGCCTCTCAGCTAGCTGGCTAATATTTCATTTTAGACAAGATTACAAACTTTTGACTGTCA
>JAUTBQ010160302.1:0-12799 GCA_032361185.1 Lepetodrilus ovalis | reverse complement strand
AGGATCAAAGAGGAGTTTTCACATCTTGTAGAGAATAAAATTGCGCTTCTTTTGATACCAAATATGGCTTGGTAACAGACTACGGCTGGTACTGACAAACCAAGGATGATAAATGTAGTGCCACTCTACAGACATTTTTCCCGGTTCAACCCTCCAACGACTGGACTACACTGCAAAGTGCACGCAATGGTCTCTCATTGGATAAGAGAGCTTTGTGAAAGGATACCCTGGAGTCTAACCTATATGCTAAGTATATATGCTAATCAATAACTGGATAATATAATTAATTAATTAGTATCAATATTAGGGTCATATTAATTATAATGTAAGTCGATACAACGTACTATCTTTGCTATTTCAGAAAACAAAACTTGCATTGTATAATGTTTTTTATATCATCTTCCATTTGCTATAGGTAAACACTGTAATGGGCATATACACGGGATGCGCCTGTGTAGCCGCGCTCATCATGATTTTGTTCCTGGACAACATAACATTAGACAAGGACACTGTCAAAAAGGGCGATGGCAAAAATGACGATGGCAAACAGGACGATGGAGAAAAAAACGATGGCAAACAGGACGATGGCGAAAAGGATTATGTCAAGCAGGACGATGGCAAACAGGATGATGTTAAACAGGACGATGGCAAACAGGATGATGTCAAACAGGACGATGGCAAACAGGATGATGTCAAACAGGACTATCGCAAACAGGACGGTGACGAAAATGAAAATGCAAACACTGACGGTGGCGAAAAGGGCAAGAAAATCGAACTGAAGCTGATTAAAGAAACATTTAAGCACTTCTGGAATTCTCGATACCAGAAACTGCTCATCCCTCTGACCATCTACAGCGGTGTAGAACAGGCCTTCATTGCCGGTTCTTTCACTCGGGTAAATAACCTACACGATATCTTGATGATATTCATGTTCGCCGTTAGAAATGAGTTATCAAGAATAATGCCACTTACTGTAGAACTGGCATTTTTTTTTTATCAACAATACAGTCACGTGTTAGTTCAACAGTGAACAGTGAAGAGTTTCTCCAGGATTCCAATGTCTCCTCACTCGGCTTTGTGATCTAGGGGTTCAGTCTATTAAAACCATCAATTAAAAATATATTACAGCTGACTTCAAATCTGGGGCTACCCGAATGTAATCTAAAACACCAATTGTTCGTCAAAATATACCAATAGGGCGACCATCTTGAATTCGTTTACACTTTTGTTTTCTAATTATAACTTTATATATTTTAAATAATCCCCAAAGTATTAACATATTTCAAAATTAGGAGATACACGGTTCCTATTGCAAATTTCCAGAGAGGTTATCGTCGTTTAACCAGGTGGGAATTCATGTAATGCCGACGGCGTCACCCGGAGGCGTTAAATGGAAAATTCCCACATGGTTAAACGACGATAACCTCTCTGAAAATTTGCAATAGGAACCGTTTATCGAAATTGTACCATAATCGATAACTTCGTTAATTTTAAACCAAACTATTTTGTCGGACGAATTATTGCTGCAACACGGCATTGTTCAACATGAAAATATACTGGTAGCTTATTAGTGCGACAAACTTGTCTTTTCTTAGTTTGCCGTCTATCAGACTGATTGTTCTTTAACAGGCGCCCAGTCGTAGCCCATTGTCGATTGTGACGCAACACACGTTAGTTTGACGGCTAGTATGTAAGACACGACCAGTAGTTTCGCAGGTCAAATATCTATTGGGCAAATTAAGCGTTTCATAGTACCGGTAATTTGTAAATCGCTCAATTAAAAACAAACAACAAACAAATATCTTTTCCAAATGCACGTAGGCCTATTTAAAAATGTTCTACTATAATGTTGCACTACTCCATTAGATAGTTTCTACATCATAGCAAATGAGGTTAACACTAGCTCACGATAGAACTATCTTTTGCCGGATTCTAGAATGGCAGTAGCTGATTCTGCGCCAGATGAGTTGCTCTCTTATCCATTATGAGACCACATAGTCGTATGGGGTACTGGCTAAAACAGCGACACGTCAAAATGGCGAATGGCTAAAACGGCGACAATTGGACAAAACGGCAAAATCAATTGGACAAAACGGCGAAATAATTGGACGAAATGGCGAATTGAATTGGACAACCCCCGACTAGATTTATGTATGAACATTCCTCCAGATCTAAATTAGTAAGTTTTTTTTAAAACTTTACACTATACACAGATCACAGTTTGGTTTGGCAAAATACGTCACAACCTCGTTTCCATAATTATAGAAGACGCCCATTCGCACGTCTTTTCCCCCGACATCATTATGCTTCATTTCTGAAAAGTGTATACACTTTTTTATTTATAATTTAGTACACATTCCCAGCAGAATATCGAAATACATCTACATATATCAGAATATGAATACCGGCAGTACATATTAATGTGTTTAACAAATGAGCACAAGTGACAAGATATTTAGACATGTATGTTGCTAATGTACGTTTTCATGGCCGTATACAATGACAAATATGCAAATTAACTTAATGATTATATTTATATACCTGAAGATCACGACACTGCAATTGCATGATACTACAATCAATCCAAATATTAGAAATCGGACACTGTCGACATTTATGGAATACTTTTGTTCTATGCATGTACACTGAGAAGATCGCGATTTGCGTCGCTTCAGATACGCTGCCGCCCTAAAGTTATTGCGTTCACCCCTGAAAAAAACCCCATCTTTCACAATCAAAAGATTTAAATAAAAACCCGTACCAACGATCAATAATTGTCTATTTCACTAGACTATAGCATTACATGTACATATACCTCACACGTAATTCCTCAACTTTGTTAACTAATATATATTTGTACATATACATAATTATTCTCTTTGTATCTTATTAGAGAGCGGATCTCGTAAGCGTCTAGCTTTTATCTAATCTCATGACATTTTGGTCAATAAATATGTTTAAACTAGATGAACTAAAGAATGTAAGTGTATGTGATACACTCAAAATGTCATAGACCCAGATGATCTGTGCATATAAATATAATATCTGCATGTGTGGAGCAGACATAGGTTAACCACAACCACCACCTCCACCTCCACTTCCTCCACCACTACCTCTATGTCATCGGGATTTGAACTCGGAACTTAATTGACACACCACCACTGGGTCTCCCAGGGGCACCACAACTTCCATCTCGACCACCAAGACGACTGGAACCCTCCCAAAAAGAAAGTCTACAATACAATATTGTCTCACTGACAATAAATTCAACACACAATATGCATCTTCATTACCAGTTTGACAAACAGTCATGCAATATTCAATGCATTCAGATAAGAAATAACCATTTCCATTCTCATATTTTCGTAGAGAAATCATGGAATAAACCCAAGACTGCACATCTCCACCCACTGGTAGAGGGCATCCAGTGCAGAGGAGAATTGTTCGCTGGGGACTATTCTAGCAATTTGGGTCTGGAAGTCGGGAAGATTAGGAAGTGATAATAAAGGCAAAGAACTTGTCTGGCTACATGTATTGTAGATAACAGCAGCAGTAATTTGTGTCGATGATTGCTTGAGCTCTCCGATGTAGGTGCTCTGCGGCTTACGTTTCACTACAGTGACATCCATACCAACGGCTAGCATTGCTACGCCTATCTTCCCCTCTCTCTATCCATTGCTGCCTATACTGCCTCTTACTGTCTATCCTTTCCATTACTGCAATTCATTGCTACCTATCCTCCCATCCTCAAACCATTGCTGCCTATACTTCCTCTATCCATTGCTGCCTATCATCCCACCTTTCCTCTATCCATTGCTGCCTATCATCCCACCTTTCCTCTATCCATTGCTGCCTATCATCCCGCCCTTCCTCTATCCATTGCTGCCTATCATCCCGCCCTTCCTCTATCCATTGCTGCCTATCATCCCACCCTTCCTCTATCCATTGCTGCCTATCATTCAGCACTCCCTCTATCCATTGCTGCCTATCATCCCACCCTTCCTCTATCCATTGCTGCCTTTCATTCAGCACTCCCTCTATCCATTGCTGCCTATCATCCCACCCTTCTTCTATCCATTGCTGCCTTTCATTCAGCACCTCCTCTATCCATTGCTGCCTATCATACCTCCTTCTATCCTTTGCGGCGTATCATCCATTCCTCTCTATCCATTGCTGCCTATCATCCCACCCTTCCTCTATCCATTGCTGCCTTTCATTCAGCACTTCCTCTATCCATTGCTGCCTATCATACCTCCTTCTATCCTTTGTGGCCTATCATCCATTCCTCTCTATCCATGGCGGCCTATCATCCTGCCCTTCCTCTATCCATTGCCGCCTATCCACTGTTCATCTCTTCATCCGTATGGTTGACTGGCAGCCCTCCCAGTCCTTTGTTTCCTTGTTACCTCGATAAGTTATGATCTATTTTGTGAAGAATTCTGGAAATGTTTCCCAGTTGGGATATCAACAGATAGTTGCCCAGTTTCCAATGCCTGTGGTTTTACAGCACTCTGGGCCAGAGTGGCATTGCTTGGAGTTCTGCATATCTCTTCATCAGCTGAAATCATGGGTCATCTAGCTCTATTTCTCTCTGTCTGTCAAGTTTATTGCAATTATATTCATGCCAAATATTTATTGTCCTTGTATATCGAGTCTGTGGGCACTGCTAGACCACCACAGTTACTGCTGTATCCTATACGTGAATGGAACAATTTAGATAGATCGGCATTCCCACCGGGTACCCATCGCAGCAGTATAGATTAACCTTCTTAATCCTGGTGGCTACCAGAGATGCCTTATGGGAGTGATTTATTGCAATACATTTGTTGATGAGATTAGACCAATATGGGTGCAGTGTTAGAAGATGTATGCAGAGGACATCTTGTTTAGACATCCGTCTCCCAGTCACCCCAGTACCAGTCGCCCTGTCGCCTCCAATACCCATGTCCCCATCACCTCTAACACCCGTTTCCCCCATGTTTCCCCATCACCTCTGTCTCCCCATCACATACAACACCCATCTCACCATCACCTCCAACACCCCATCTCCCCATCATCTCCAACAGCCAAACTCCTCGCTCCTTTCCCACCTCCTAAAAACCTCCACCATCTCGTCTCGGCTTTTCCTCCAGCCTCTCAGCAATAAAAACAAATTCACCCTCCACCTAAATCTTCATCGCCTCCATTGCCTCACCCCATAAAACCCAACTGGCTTGTCTCCCCTGTGTCTGTGCAACCCAAGTCACTCAGGCAGGCCAGCTGGTAACCAGATCAGGGAATTAGTGCTGCTTGTTTGTTCTCAAGAGCTGAAATTTACTAACATGTGTCAGGTATTTGCATATATACTGTCTCGCCTCCTTATACTGCACAAGGGCTGCCAGACAGTCTCGGAGGGAAGTGGGTTATCTCCCCTCGGTCGCACCCTTCTCTTTCACACAGTGCACGGTGTTGACAGTTAGAGAGGTGGGTTATCTCCCTTTGGGCGGTGGACTTATTAAGATTTATTGCAGGCTTTGGAGAGTCTCAGGAATATCATATTGAAATGTTAATAAATATCCATATAAACCAAAAAAAATACAGTAAAATAATGTAGAAAAATGGAGGTGACAATTTCTTCTCTATTTTTTTTTAAAGTAAAATCTTTGTTTAGAAATCTTAATGTAACTTTTCTATAGAATTATTTTTGTTCCTTTGCCATTTACTTTCAGGTCTAAATAAAACTCTTTGATACTGATTACCCAAGAAATGGTGTGATAATCATTATCCTCATCTTGACTTCTTCTCACTACCTCAGCAGCCCCGAATGAGAATAATATTGTCAATTTGAAATTGACATGCAATATGTACATCCTGTAGTAAACAGGTGCCCTTTACAGAGAGCTATCCAATTACACCAGCACCATATGTCTAATCAAAGAAATTATCTCAGTCTTATGTAATAGCGCAGAGAAAGGAGGGGGTTTGATGTTGACCAGCAAGTGGTGTTGAAATAAGACAGATAGTTGCTGATTATGCTGTGGGTGGACCTACAGAGATAAAGGGTGGAAGTCAGCCTTGATAAATAGGGAAAACTTTTCTGCTACCAGGTGTGGATTCAGATTTTTCTTAAATGGAAAGGATGCACTTATAAATGATCAAATGACTTTCTCTGTGGCATACAATTTAAAAAAAAAGTATTTATTGTTATAATGATGAAATTAAAATACAAAAATTAAGAATTATTATTCTCTATTTCTGTTTTTTATTTATTATTTTTTTTAATTTATTTTAGGTTGGGTATACAAAAAGTTTTTCAGTGGCTTTCTCATATAAAAGAAGTTTTTAAGTGGCTTTCTCATATTAAACATAAGATTTTTAGTGGCTTTCTCATATAAAAGAGAAGTTTTTCAGTGGCGTTTTTCATATGACTATAATATCAATCAGTAGAGTTGTTATACAAATGATTTACTTTCACTTTAACACTATCGGTTCAGTCTATGCCTTATTCTACCACCTTTAAACCAATTGAATAAACCAGGGACATTGTATTACATTGTATAAATACATTGACACCATTAACAAGGAAACTGAATCCTAAAACATTTTGACAGAAGTAGCTGAAAGTTGATTGCCAGTACTTGTTAATGAGTTTTAGATTGCGGCAAGTCAAAATAGAAAGTACATGTACAAGGGTTCCAATACGAGATATCCAATCTACACAGAAACTATATGCCAGAGAAACAGTTCCAATGTAAGCAGGGCATAGGTGTCTGTCTGGATTTCAGTGTGAGGAGGGACGGGAGGGCGGACGGTGGTTGGGGGAGGGAAGGAGGCACATCTGTACCCCCAGCTTTCAGTCATTGTAGAAGCTATCCCCTTCTCAAGAATGCTCCTATCTAAATAGATGATTATGTTTGCTGGAGGTCGGAAGGTCAGAGGATCCTCTATGCTCCATGCCAACTCCAAACCTTTCTGTACCCCCCTTCACCCACCCCCCTACACTGCTTTGCCCCACAGCCACATCCAGACCTCTCCCCCACCCCCACCCACCCACACTCCCTGTAGCCCCACCCCCCACCATCCTCTACTTCAGCGGGGTTGTACCTCCTATGTTTGTCTACACAGCAAGTGGAGACTATATAGATATGGTACTGCCTGATTTAATATGAAGTGCTACACTGGTATATCCTGTATCTAGTCGACTGTTTTTAAATAGGAGGGAATTTTATTTCAATAAAATGTAATTGGTTTTAAATTGGTGTCTGAAATGTCACATATTAGATTTTAAGTGTAAATTAGTTTTAAATTCATTATTACAACACTTACTTTACATACAAGATATATATAAATGTATCATTATTACAAAGTTAGTCATGAGTACTTTCTCATTATGGAAGATTTGGATAAAATAATAATAATATTAATAACAAATGTATGTATATCATAATAGACACCATGCATATGGTGCATGTTCAAAGCGCTACATTATTTGATGTAAAAATCAAAATCTATATATGGCTAAAGCCTGATGGATATAAGTAAATTGAGTACAAGAAAGTCATTGGGAGTCTTAATTCTAAGACATGTATGTTGATGTGGTGTGCATGATTTGGGATACAAATCTGGAATATGCCTACTTGAAGATGCTGCCGCTTCAGTGAAACCTACAAATCTGTTGCCGAACACAATACACATAAATTAGACATTAATTGTGGTATCATGTAGTGTCAGCAAATACACCAATGCCAAATTATAGATTCTATAGGATTGAGTTTAGCATCATACAGCCGTCCTTTTGACCGTATCATGAATGAACTTCAGAAGCAATGCGGCGGCCATATTGAAAACTTTGACAACCATTGTAGGTAATTTTGAACTTTGGATTCAAAACCCGTATACAAGAGCACTGGAATTTTTACATTGTTCAAGAAATTATAAATGTAATCGCATTTTCCTGATTTTTATTAACCTCCCCAAGTGAGTTCAAGTGTATGAAAAGAAAAATCTAGTTGTCAATTTGTTTGTTTGTTTGCCTGCCTATCTGTTTGTCTGTCTGTCATTCTTTTTATTGGCGGTACATTTTTCAGTAAATGCTTTAACCAATAACATCTCAAATATCACGTTATAGAGTCCCCCAGTATCATTGTTAGTGTTTGTCCTTCAGCCCATGGATAACACACCTCCAGGTGTCACACAGGTGATAGAAGTGAAAAGACCTGGTCATTCAGTTGTCTCTTTCACCTGTTGTCCATTTCAACCCTAACCTGTCAATACAGACCTCACCGGTTTCCACCCGTTAACCCCTTAGGCCTGGGTTCACGATATCCCCTCGGCCACTTTTGCATGCTCTATCCCGCAAATTCCGTCGTTAACTATATATCCATCCTGCAAGATATTGTCCAAAGTTTAAAATAAGGTTAGAAATGATTAAATTATTTTTGGGGTTATGTATTTTGAGAGCACATCTGAGAGGTGTTATTGTTTGGGTGTTGTAAGATTAAGGGTTAACCCGGTGCTGGGTGTTCAATGTAGTGGGTCAGCTTGTTGTACATACAGCTGAAGGGATCATTGACCAGTGTCCACCGATCTGTTGACAATGCCTCTAACCAGTGTGTAGCACATCGGACAGAAGAATTTACATAGAGCTGTGTACATTAATATCCTTTTTCAAAGACAAATCAAATTATGGATCGCTACTATAACCAGAAACTGGTTTAGAAATTGGAACCATTGTCTCTTGTTGTAAAGAGTATTTACGGATCGGATGTATTTACTGAGTGGAAGCAGTGTGATTATTGTAGTTGACACTTAAAGTGCCAAGATCATCTTTATATAGGTCAAAGGTCACTAATGAGGTTAATACATTTACTGAAACAAACATCTTTTCCTGATAAATATGATTTTTTTTTGTGTTTCAGATTTAGTATGCTACCGTAATCTGTATACATGACTTTTGTTCCAAATCAATAACTATTCTGACAATTACATTAGATTTATTCCCAAATTCCCACACAGTGTCTCATAATGTTCACAATAAAATGGTAGCTACTAGTCCACATGGAAACAAAAGTGTGTCAGTCTATCATTTAGAACAAATAACTGTTGTTAGTTTTACAACAGGGCATGGCGTCATATTGTTTTTGCATTAGTTTTCATATTTATCCCTAGTTAGTAATATTATGGAAACGTATATAACAAATATTTGAAAAAATATGTAATGTTGCATGCAACGATGATCTTTAGCATTTTACACTGAGATAATTAGACATTTCACATCATATGACAAGACACATCAGTTGGCATTTACACAAGAGCGAAGTTTAATTTAACTCCTAAAATAATGAGACAAATTTTTCTTCTAAATATTGAGCCGTTGAATCAGTTTTCACTAATAGATCATAATTAATGGAATTGCTTTACACGTGTTAAAAATGGAATTGACATTATGGAAGATTGTTTTTTTTATTAAGCTTTGATATTACACAAGTACATGTAGATGACGTATCATCTGGGATTGCTGTCAATATGACATATATTCTTTTAGTAGACAGGGATATAGACTAACTTTAAGACTCACTCGCCCAAATAGTAATACAAATAACAAATGGTATGAATTTATACTAGCCCTTTGGATACCTTTAGCATTGGGAGAAATGGCCCTGTTGAGCTGAAGTGTTAATTTCAAACCCTGATAGCTCCACAGTATCGGTATTATCACCCTAAAATCGGAGTTTTGTTCAAAATTCCCCATATAAAATTTATGCTTGAGCATGAAATCGTACTCAAAGTTTCGTAATATCGGCCCCAAGCTGCAGAGTGTTGGTGTCATCATCCTAAAACCCATACATGGATGAGACATTGGTAGTGCGTTAGATTACAAACCAAAATATTCAAGTTCAAATCCTGCCATGGGTGTCAATCATCTGGAAAACAGTTTCAAATGCATGGAAAACATGGATGTTTTGTACTGTAGTCATTGTTTTTTATCTGTCAGTCACACGTATTTTATGCCATTGAAACAGGACAGTGCCGACCTTGGGATTCGAACCAGAGTTGCTGGATTGTAAGTCGAACACTCTACCGACTGAGCCAAAGAGGTAACAACTCTGGCTAAGACCAGTAGCAGCATCTTATATCACACCCAGCTACACTATCATAATCACATCGTAATGAGATAACGGAAATACTAAACAAAGATTATCCTACTCTACTATATTCTAACTTCAGTGTTTATTGCAACCAAAGATGTAATCAAAATTGTGAAGTTGCAATGACACTGACAAATTATATTGAAAATGATCAATGTTTAATTTGGTTCATTTTTTATTGAAGAAGTCTTAAGTCTTGCTGCATATCTTGGTTTAAATTGGTGCCAACGTTTTTATGGCTCAGACGGTACCGTATTTCTTTTCATATCTTTAATATATCTTGGCCACCGAAATCACGGTCTTGGGATTGTTCCATTGAAGTCTGGAGAGTGCCAGAGTCTATTTTTAGAACCACCATCCATCGGCGCTTCACGCACATCTATTTTTGATCATCAATCTCTACGACCTATTTTTGTCTATTTATCCCTTCCAAGAGATTCGATAAACTTCCGCGATTCTTTTCTGGAGCTATTAACTCAATAGACATTAATCACAGAATGGGTTAATTATTGGAAGAATTATTTTAAGGAATGAAATTACAAATCTGTCTCAATATAATGTTATGAAGTGAGGGGAGGTCTCTTGCAATTTGTCATAAACTGTAAAAAAAAAATCATTTTGAATGCACGTGTTTATGAATTTTGCCTGCATTAAATCAATTTGGCAGTATTGATAAAGTTCAAACTGCAATGAAAATTATTAAACCCTAACAGAACCTCTTGTATCAAAACACAAACACCATCGCATTTATCATAATTATCTACAAACAATGTTTACATGGAGCCGATCTTGAACCGGCACTAAATTCAGACACCTTAACAGGGCCCCTTGCACCTTGGCGTGAGTGTGTTTGTTTGAGATGGCCAGATCTTTTGTTAGATAAACATTGTACATTGCGGTCCAAGTCTGTCAAATCAAGTTGTCAATAATACGCTAGATGAGTCGGATGCATCCATGTTTGCTCATTGTTTGTGGGCAAATGCCATTATCATCCACGTAAATACCGTGGAGATATAGAAAATCATTTGGGTGTTATTAATCAGATTTTGCATGATGCTTAACCACACTAAATATCCATACATGGCGTTTTGAATACATAGATTGCATAATCATAACTCAATAAAATAAATGGTTTTATATTTGCCACTTAATTAATAGTCAAATAGTGATCATTTAAAAATCTCTATTCATAATCAATAGTGGTCATTTAAAATATTTATTAATAGTCAATAATGATAATTAATAATCTCTATTAATAGTCAATAATGGTAATTTAAAATCTCTAATTTACTTGAAGGATCACCTGAGGCAGGATTTCTATAGAATGTATTGGATTAAGTAATTAATATGGTCAATATTTATGTAGTTACATTACACAATTGTTTAGCCACGTTCAGTGGTGCAACGAATGGTATCCACTGACTGATACAGTATTAACATTGGTATCCCTCAATCTCTTTACCATGACCCAATGCATTCAAGTCGTCCCAGAGCAAATCAAGGTTTTCTCTTGACGTCTTAGCTAGGCCATCTAGATTTATCACCTGATCCGTCAGTCACACGCGTCATATCAGTAATAGTACTCACCGTGGCAGTCACGTGACGCGCAGGCTACTATCGCGACGTTGTTGAGCCAGGTAAATCTGTGGGGCCCCTCTCTGACTGATAATGCAATTATGGCACACTTTCTCACCTCTGGTCCCTGCAGGGGGAATAAACTGATCCAATTTTGACAAATATGATGAAGAGGCCAATATTGCTGTTTGTAAACACACCTATCTACTGTGTAAAACATCGTCCGATAGCTTTGTTATAGGCAGATGAAAAGTGCCCAGTTTTTGCTTTAGTGCAGTAGATAATCATATATTGTTTTTTATGCTATTGAATTTAATAAGTGAACCGAATTTACCTCTTTATTTTTTTAATGCATATATCCGTTTTAATATTTTAATTGAATATGTTTTATGTAATCTTTTTTAAATAATAAATATTTGTTAATATAATTTTATTAAAAATTAAAAATTGTCTACATATTTAAACAAAAATACACATCCTTTTAATACATGTATATTGATTGCATAATTTTTTTGTAATCTTTTTTAAATATGTCTAAATATAATTTTATTTAAAAGTTTATGAAATTCATATCTGCTTAACTAAGCGCAAATTAACGTAACTTAAACTGGTGTATGAGATCAACGAAGAAAATGTCATGACATTGATTTTTAAGAATTTCATGGATCTTAATTAATCATTGGCACTTTGTGTTTTCAGTAATCTATTAAATTTGTGAATATGTAATTTCAGTGATGTGAAAGAAGCACCAAGACGATGACATGACTGTAGACATGTACACAGAGCAGATACACACAGGTAGGTTCTAATATCTGCATGTGTTAATGTATGTAGTGGATTACTCTACCCATAATTGTCTGTAGGAATTAATTATTTAAGACAGTTGAAGAAAATTAAGAAAAGAATGGGGAGTGTACAGTACAATCAGACTCTATTATAAGAAGATTCTGTTATAACGGTTTATCTGCTTGCCAGTCAACAGTCACCCTATACATACTTTCTGCTATATATACAGTGTCCATTCAATATAACGCTGAAGTTGGGGTCCATGATATACCCATTATACAGTGTCCCCTCTATATAAGGCTGTATTTGGG
>JAUTBQ010160291.1:0-12799 GCA_032361185.1 Lepetodrilus ovalis | reverse complement strand
ACACATACATTCATTATCATTCCACTGAATTGTGCTCAACAATGGAAGGTAACATTTGTCTACCTTCGTTTTCGCTATTCATCTTAATACACGACACACAACGTGCGATAAATAATGTGACTGTCATATCACGTTGCTGTTCCTTTAGTTATACATGTGTATACAACCACCAGACATGCTCAAAGTTTACAATGATAACTAAACAAATCCAGGAGACCTAGCTGCGTGCGTGCATTCTCTAAAATCAACCCGGAAGTGTGTACAACTATATACCTCACCAAAGAACTTCATACAAACACTATTATAAATCGTCATTACTATATAGGCATGGGGACATTATATATGCTACATTATAAACGAAGGACAGTATTTGCTACGGTTATATAAATATAGTAAATTGCCGTGTAATAAATATAGCGGCGTTCCCTCATACAAATTTATAGTTGCCGTCACCATGTCATATTGTTCGAGAAGGGCGTGTATAACCCACATAGGCCTCGCTCGCATACCTATCTTATTACGAGGTGGGCCCCACTACCCACGGAAGCGTGATATTGGCTATTGTTGACGCCCTACGGCAAACATACCAGTGTTCTGCTTATAACACAACCACTGGTTGTCGAACACATTGAAAATATAAATATTGAAATTATTTCAAGCTACCAGTACACAAATTCCACGATATTATACGCGACCCTGGCTTTAATAACCGGTTATGTCAACGTAGCACGTCAGGGGTGGTATATACGAGGACTAAGCCTACTATAATAGTATACACGTTAAATTGTACTTCATGGTGAAGATACGTTTTCAAATAAACTTACCTGTAGATGTATATATTCCTTGAATTGAACGAACGAAGGGGCGTTCTGTGTCTTCGCGTGAAGCTACATCAACCATACACTTATCAAAACTTGTCTCCGAACACTTTGATAACTTGATACTACATATACCTGGATACACTATAGTTATAAGCAGGACATGTATATATGCTATTGGGTCTGTTACTAAGAATAGAAAGCGATAGTCACCGTCGATTGGTCGAGAAGAGAACCACGGTGTGCTAAATTTAGATCATACGATATCGTGACCACGAGTTGCTCCCCTTCGTATAGGAATATTATAGGGGCCACCTCACTGTGGTCTGTTTGTTGACTGAGGTTGGTGGATAAACACTGGGCTACTGTCTTAAACATACAGGGACCACATTCAATGGCTCAGTATCGATGATATTTACTCTGGCGTGATGTGAGAAAGGGAAAGTTGGGCGACGCTACCTGAATATGTCATTATAATAATTACATATTCAAACAATGTACGTGATATACATACATCGTTTACATAATTGATACACGTACTAAGTTGATATTATAATAATAATTATTATTGGGCATTAATATTTTTATAATAAATTAAACGATAATTTTCGCACATTTGGCACAAACACACGGTTATGCATTTGATGCAAAATGTTAACATAATTAGTTTATAAGATATCTAATAAGGTATATATATCGGTGTGTGTGTGTGTGTGTGTGTGTGTGTGTGTGTGTGTGTGTGTGTGTGTGTGTGTGTGTGTGCGAGCGTGCGCGTGCGTGTGGGTGAATGAATAAATTAATACTCTCTAGTTCCTCCAGTATATTTCTTTTGCATTAATATAATGAAGCAAAAAGAAATACGACCATATTCACTTTGTTTAACTGTCAAAGCCCTATATAGTGGGGTTGGTATCTAATTTGCTCTACCATACAGCGGTGGAAAGGGTTTTGGATCGATGTACAAACATAAATTTATGTATGTCAAGTGAATGTACTTTGTAGTTGTAGCTAAGAACTAGTCCGAAACAAACATAAATAAATGTGGTATGCCTTTTACAACAGCATACATAAGTCTACTATGTAGAAACGGACATCAAATAATGGCATTTAATGAAATAGTTGACAACAGTGACATGTACACGCACGCACGCACGCACACACACATACACACGACAACAGTGACATGTACACGCACGCACACACGCACGCACACATACACACGCACACACACATGCACACGCACACACACACACACACACACACACACACACCGCAGATAAGGCTAGGTTAGTATACACATTTCGGTTGCATCATTGTAACGCTAATTGTAATTATACACCGTCACAACACATTGTACCGTCGTTGTTTTAAAGTCTCAGCAAGTCTCAATAATAAGCACTATACGTTCCGAGGATCCCAGCATCAGTGTTTCGCGAAATTTACCATTCTGATGAGATCGTTATAAGACGTCGTTTCCGTATTGTGCATCTTCTTCAAGTTTTAGTATACGAATCGTATACATGTATAGTCTTATCACGACAGTATGCACGAAGTACGTCTGTTAGCATTATGGAACTCAAGCCCTGCCTCAGCTGCTCGTTCAAACACCTCTCTGACGTTTTCGCCCGTCTTTGCCGAACATTCCAAGAAATCTACCGCCGAAATATTCTTACGCATTTCCTCACCCGCTTCGGTTGACAGCGTCTCCTCGTCCATTTCGTCGTCGTTGTCGTAGAAGCCGGTGTCTCTTTCCTCTAGTTTCGTTCCTACGAGAAGAATGGGGATACCAGGTGGTGCGTACTGAACCACTTCCGGTTTCCATATCTCGTTGACGTTTTCCATGGATTGCCTGTCCTCTATTGAATAGCAGACGACCATTACGTCAGCCTTTGCGTACGACAACTGCCGTAAGCCACCAAACGGTTCCCTTCCGGCGACGTCATTCACCGTCAGTGCAATCTGAAACGTAGATGTTTTGTTTTTTTGGTCTAGAATATTTCACTAATATCACGACTTGTCAGTTTAGGGCAGGAGGAAACGAGCCACCAATCAGAATGCCATAGGCGATAGGTGTTAAAGACATCCAATCACAGATTTCAATGAGCGCGTAGCACTATATTTGCGTAATAAATGTAAACTACATTCATTTGTGATACTCATCATCAATTTTATATCGCCAAAATCCCTTTCGTCGATCCACGTTGGGGGGAATTCGATCTAGCAGTTGGACGTTCCAAAGACAAGTTAGTTAGATCTAATGATTGTTGTATAACTATTGAGTGTTGGAGAATAAGTATATAATAACTGTTGGGTGGACAAATAAAACGTAAGTTGTCTCAGATAGAAATTTGTTTGTTCATTATATAGGCCAAGAAACCATATGTGATAGTACGCTTTTAACTTATTTAAAACTTATTTTGTTAATACATTCAACTTTCCGTGTAGAACAAAGATCAAGAATTTTTTTTAGCTTCATCTGCTCGAAATTATCAAACAGGAAGTGTTACACTGTCATTCTGGGAAATTCAACAACCCTAGCTTGTGATTTGATTCGAAGCCTTACAGATGTAAGAAATAGGACTGGCGAATAAAAACCGAATTTATTTGACGTGCTAGATGGTGCACTTGTGAAATAAAGTGGAATTATCATTTATAACCAATTTCCGGCCAGTAAAATCACGTATATTTACGACAAACTCCAATGTATTGCTATCGCTTTATAACATAATATGATCGAATGGCGGAATCTTGTAAAGCAACCAGTTGTATGCGCGTTGACCGTTCAATCATAATCTATTTGTTCATTTCCGGTAACCGTTAAATCTTAGATCACTTGGCATTTACGCCCCAATATTATAAACAATTAATTGATATAATATTGTCACATGCGTAAAATGCTAGACACAGGGTGGGTTTGGAAATGCATATTAAAGAAGAGTATACATGTAGTTAGATTACATTGTTCATATTCGAAAACCTACATATCCACTGTACTAAATTTAGGTATGAATTATTTTCTTTTTAATACTCACCTTATGGCCATTCATGTTAAGCATCAATGTTTCTGATTCCAGGGGCGAGATGGGTTGATCTGTCTCCGGAAATGTGTCGTTCAGATAGCGAAATAAAAGAGTTGTCTTTCCACAACCAGAATCTCCCACCATAAACGCCGTCACCGCGTTTGACATTGTAATGTACTTGAATGTACACTGGAAGAAAAGTAAGCAAGTTATAAAAACGTTCAGACTTCCACACATTTCATGTAATACGTATATACCATGGAGTGGAGGGTATCGTTTCTTAGAATCTACTACGAGATCATGAGCACTCTCGTAGCGATCTCAAAACATGGCGCTCACGAGTGCAATTACGAGAGCGCCGTGGTCTCGTATGCATTATAACAGAGCTTCGAGAAACGATACCCGTGGTATCCTTCTCTTATCCACTAACAGATCATATAGCGCCCTCTTTAGTAGAGCAGTTAATTTCGAGGAATCGTTCATTTGTCGATACCAGCATGACACTTCATATTTTATATGAATTACGGTTACGGACCCATAATTATCTTGTCTTTGATGCATCAACTAATCGTGTAGGAAAGTGACTGAACGTTTTGAGTGATCTCCCTTTGTATGTGTGTAATAGAAGCCAGGATGCAGACCTATCGTGAGGTTGTACATTATAGTGGAATGTTCCGTCTACCATGCAGCGATGGAAAGGTTTTTGGAAGTACAAATGTGCATTTATGTATATATGTCAAGTGAATGTACTTTGCAGTTTTACCTAAGAACTAGTCCAAAACAACAATACATATCTGTGATTGTATGCCTTGAATACCCAACACATTAGAAATTTACAAATGGTATTATTATATGTTTGTTATACATAGATGTACACACGTGTATAACATTAGGCCTATTGACCTATTTCATTTAACCAGTATCTGTATATATGGTCTCTGATTTAACATTGACGAAAAACAAGACCAAGGAGAGTCTTGTAAATTACAGTCTCGTCTCTTATAGTGACATGCCATATAGGCCTACACAATTAACTTTAAGTATGAAACGAAGAACAAGATAAAAAAACAACACTTACCCTCAATCCCGATTTAAATATCGCAATAAGATACAATCTCTAACCTCGTCTCTCTTATAGTTATAGTTATATACAATAGACGGATGCGTTATGATTCTCGTTACCTCGGGAAGTGAATCGTCAAGAGTCGCGTCACGTCACTTCCAGTTATCAAGTCTGAATTACATAAATATGCAGTTACTTAATATTGTACGTGCAGTCGTGCACGATTCACGCTTTTGTACTAAAGACATATTTCACAGATCACAGATTTCAATGTGTAACAAATGCTAACTACATCTATGTGTGATACTTATATCCCTTCTTCCGGTCTCGTTGCCATGGTTTCTTTTGTTCTAAGGGTACTTGTATATCCGGATACAACTACACCATCTTATACATTATTTTCTCAGAAATTACATAGATTTTACATTTAGCTGGTGTGCCATGTATAGTACTCGACCAGAAGAGGGGTATAAGCCAGTTACATCCACACTTCCTCGGTGTATCGGTCAATATCCCAAGTTTTGGTCGTGATGACCAACAACCAAAACTGTAGGGATATTGACCTATACACCTCGGGAAGTGTGGATGTAACGTTTATCTATCATCAATTTTATATCGCCAACATTCATTTGGTCGATCCACATTGTATCTATAGCAGAGGTGTCTTACCGCGAAAGCGATCTTATGCGTGAAATCAATTAAGATATTACCGCGAGAGCGACCTACGGAATTTCGTTCACGTCGTTCTATGTTTTCTTGGTAGAGTACCATGTGTTATACCTATTACTGGTTAGTTAATTGAGATTTAAAAAATGTATAGAGGTTATTGTTTTGTACTGTCATACTACTTTCATATGCTAAATAGGCCCCTATTGGTCGACGTAAAGAAATACATTAATCAATCAATTAGTTAACATTCCCTCCAGATTGACCTGAAAATTGCTATATATTCTTCCTTTTCAAACGAAAGATCGCTCTCGCGATAAGTAACCCTAGCAGAATTGCGTATAGATGTTCCAAAGGCAATATGATTAGAGCTACGTTCCTTTTTTTCAATGTAAAATATTATATTTCTTTTTATAGCTATCGAGTAATGGTGTCCAAGTAAATCAGTAAATAACAACTTTTGGGTGGACAAATCAAACGTAAGTAGTCTCAGATAAAAACTCGTTTGTACATTTCATTTGTCTACACAAATTACATCGGGCAACAAGCTACATCTAATGCATTTCCCATTGATTTTCAATATTATTGTATTTATTTTTTATGTTTTAGACTATGAAACATCATGAAACCGCGAAAGCTTGTACATCGGTTTTTACGTTCATACATCTATGAACGCAAAAGTAAATTTAATGACAGTCAATCTTTATAAATAAATTACATAACAAATCGGTGGAGATTACGTTCATTTAATATTCTGAAATTAACCCAAATCTTTTTTTTATTAACTTTAAGCGCAGCGCATATTTCCACCTGCAGTAATGATTCGCCGTGAAATTCTGTTCATCGAAGTATGAACGCATCGTTTTGGGCAAATTTTGGACCAATTAGATTGTCGGATTGATAGTAAAATATATATTTTTGTTTGTTGTTGTATTGTTGCTTTACAGCAAACCTGTGCTACTGGGTGTCCTTTCACGAAGCGTGACCATAGCGCTAAGAGAACGTTATGGTCTCATATATTAGTAGATAAGAGAGCTTTGTGAAAGGATGCCCTGATGTTCGTGTTGAAATTATCATACGCCTGCAATTTTGGACCAAATGCTAGGTATTGTCGCAACATTATTTCTCAGAATAAGAGTATCAAATTAATCTTCAATAAAGATCACATTTTGATACACAGGTAATTTATTCGTTGCATCGTTGTTCTCCAATGTCTAATAAAAATTATTGTTGAATTTGGGTATAGTGATTCAACTGGGATGTTAAGCCTACATCACATTACACGACGCGACATTACAGGACGGTCCAGTCGTCACCCCTTCGTCTGACCAAACGGTCGTGTCATTATCGACATCACACTACACTACTGGACTGGACTGAACACAAATTCATAGATTTAAGTTGTCTCAGGCAGCGTTGAGAGGACGGAAAATTAGTCAACGACCGAGATCTCTGTTCACATCACACGACGCAACTTGACTGGACGGTCCAATTGGGTCGCGTCGTGCAATGTGATGTGGGCTTTATAAAACCACTCTGCGACAATGTCATGTTATATCACTATTTATAAAAATAAAAAAAACATATTTATTTTTATTTATTTTTTATAATGGGGTTTAGAGTCTTTCTAGAATCTTTCACCGATACCACCTGTCAGTTTAGGGCAGGAGGAAACATGCAACATCCGTAGCGCTTCGTGTTGCAGTAAACCTGCGAGCACCGGCTGGTACCGACAGACCAAGGTCCATTACTATTAGGCAATTATATATACGTTCATTAAAATATTTCTATCGGATTACGGTTGCCGTCCATCTAACACTCCTTGATGACCTGTAGCTCGAGATCCCTCTAGCCTTCCCCTCTCGAACAGTATACAGTACAGTATCGTATGGTCAGCAGTAGAACAAGAAGCTCTGACTGTCATATCAGCCATATTGACGGTCAACGATCTCGGAATAGGTCATATGATGATGTTATGACATGCTCAAAACAGCTTCGTTTCCATACAGAAATAGTTTACAAAAACTGCAACGATCTTTTATTTATTTTTAAATTTGACATTTACAGGTCAATAGCATCATTGGTATTGCATAATATCTTAACACATATATAACCGGAATAAACGTGACAATGACAATTTCCCTCTAGCTCACTGCTTACTATTGAAAACGTTATTGAAAAATAAATATCAATTCACCTTCCTGTTAATCAGGAGTGTTGTCTTCAGTAACACATCGCCTGAAACACATGCCCACACTACATTACATACCCCACTGATTAGTATTCATCCTGACCTTGCAGATGAAAAACAGAGAAGAGTTGACCTTTAATGCCCTGAGCCAGCGACAATTTCACTAAAATCTGATCCCATCCGAGACTCCCATATTTGGACATACTAGCGCTAGTGAGGCTATTATGTACAAACTATCCAAATATTTAAAGGCATACAATCACAGTTGGATAACCTAGATAACGGCCAAACGAATTCAGACGTTTGAATTGTACACCCAAAAGTTGTTATTTACTGATATGAATTAATGCGAAGGACTATTAATTGTCTTTGATGTATCACCTGATATCTGAAGCAACCGTACATCTTTCGAAGTACTAACTTGAGAGTTAATATAATAGGGTACAAGAACTAGGATGGTTCAGGTTGTTATATAAACGGCAACAGTCCAAAACGATTTGTTGAAATTGAGAAGTACGTTTTTTAGAAGTACAAACATGATTTTATATATGTCAAGTGAATGTACATTGCAGTTATACCTAAGAAATAGTCAAAAACAACCATAAATATATGTGATTGTATGCCTTTAAGAAGCTAAGCTTGAAATCTGTCCCCCGAGATTACCAAACATTTTGAGTACAAACTCACCCACCCTCAACTTGCAGTTTTGTTCACAAATCCACAAAGGAGCGTGATATTATTAAAAAGGTTTTGTAATCTCGCGGATTTATTTTCACTAGTGGGCCAATGTTGAATACACAAGGAGATATTTGGGCATGGATTTCAGAGGATGGAAGTAACAGTTACGAACTTACGACTACATTACTTCAGCCAAGAGGTGGCTAATCTAACATTAGTATGACTGTATTAGCATAAATTTAGTCCAAAACTATAATAAATATCTATGGTTCAGCATATTTCTATCAAAAATATCTAGACTATTCTGCACCCCCAATGGAATCTTTATACGACATTGTTAAATTGATGCCCGAGTAAAATGAATAAATATCTACCAGGGAATCCTTTCACAAAGCTCTCTTATCTACTAAGAGACTATTAGTGTATGAGCCAGGCCCCCAAAATTTGGATATTGGTACCACTTGTGGGCAAAGGCTATCAATTTTTGTTATTGAAATCTATATATCCCTAGATCATATTTCTATATGATATCCCTGCAGATTTGGTAGCTTAACAGAGTTATGGGGCTGAACATGCATCCCCACTCACAAAATAGCTCATCGCCTAAAATTCGAGGTGTGGGACAACAATAGTATGCAGGAGCACAAAAACAGTCTCTACCATCATGAAACTAATCACAAATGTTGTACATACATATGGTACTCCAAACAAAATCAAATTTTCAGTTTTTAGCTATCACAAAGAGAGTGCTATATGGTCTCTTAGTGGATAAGAGAGCTTCGTAAAAGGATACCAAGTTTGACAGAACTAGTGCTACGAGAGGTAATGCCATGTTTAGGAATAGAAGCTACTACTCATCTTTTGTAGAGCTACTTTGAACTACTTTGCTAGTAGACTCTACTACCCTAATTTATATGTGCACATATATCATACAGAGGATATCCACATTGATATTAAATTATTATTCCAGTGTGTGGTTTTGCAAACTGGTACTCAAACAACTAACAATTATATACATGATTATCATAAACCAATAAATATACAAATACAGCAAAAACACAGTAATATTATTTACAAACATTTCCAACAAAATAAAATAACATATTTCATTGCAAGACAATAATAACTGTTACAAATGTGTTTACAATAATTTGTACATCGAACCGAATCAACAATTAAGGTAATTTTTACATAGTTTAGCAATGTTTTCAATAAAAGCATCAAATTTGATCTTGTATTAATTTATGAAATAAGCAACATATAAGTATAATATGTCTTTTGATCACTTTATTTCAGTATACTGGCATTTACTAAAAAAGTTATTCTTCCAATATTAAATATGAATTAAAATAGTTTGCATTTTTTTCATGTTACATAATCCATCACTATAATTAGTTGTTCAATAAGTATTTTCTGCTATTTTCCAAACCACAAATAATATATATTTCCATTCAATCTCTTATAATTTTTCTTTAATGTAGGTTTTGAGCTGCATTTGATATGTTGCTGATATTGTTTAACTAAAACAAAAACAACATCATTCGTCTAACAATTAAGAAATTGTCTTTTATATTTCATGTAGTACTTGTTTCGCAAAAAGTGTCACAACTATAAATACTGTGACATGAAAGTTTTAATAGCCTAATATACTCAATTATTCCCAAAAATTAATCAAGTACCATCAGGCTTTCAGGACATATTGATTGAGCTTTGTATTATTTTAACAATGAAGAATTTGGAAATGGTTATAGGCTCCTGTGTATGTTACAAGAATTTGCAGACACTTTGCAAGAAGAATGGCACCATATTTCTCAAGCCAAGTTACATAACATTTCCATCTCAAATTTTATGCCAACATTTAATTATTTTTTTTTGGAGTAAATATACAAACACGTTTTCTGATAATTTTTCTTATACACAACAATCTACCATCTAAACTGTTATCAGAACCACTTTTATTGTTGAAATGTGCATGCTGGGTTTCAAGACTGACAATGATAGCAAGAGCATTATAACATAGTTTTTTACCTAAATGCATGTGGGTCCAAATCTCACTAAAGGGGTTGTCTAGACGGTAAGTCTGTCTTATGAGATCTGATCATGATCTGCATTACATTACTGTCATATAAGGCAACTTACTGTATAGAAAGGTGTTAAGATTTTGCTATGTACTACAGTGTCCCCTCAATATAACGCTAAAGTTGGGGTCCATGACATACCCACCGCCTTATAGTTTGTTTTTTTTTTGTTTTTTTTTGTAATGGGGTTTATAGTCGCTTTGTAGAATCTTTCACTAACATCACGACTTGTCAGTTTAGGGCAGGAGGAAACCCGCAACATCCGTAGCGCTGAATGTTGCAGTAAACCTGCGAGCACCGGCTGGTACTGACAAACCAACCGCCTTATAGTACCCGCCTCATACGATAGGATAGTACAGGTAAATAATAAAAATAAAAATGGGATCCACGTCTGACCCCACCGAATCCGCTGTGTATCGAACCGTGTTATATCGAGGTGACACTGTATTTCCTTAAGATAAAAAAGTCTGTGCAAAACCATAAAGTCAGGGTGAAATTATGACTTAGCAGCTTCTTAGAATTAATCTGCTGACACGGAAAGTTGCCTTACGAGAAGTTATGTAACACAGATCTCATGAGAAAAACTTGCCATCTAACCACCCCATAACACTTCCTAGAATTGACTTGGTACAAGTTGGCTATATTGCACACTAAAGAACATAAAGGTAATCACAAGAACTAACATGGAAAAAAAATAGGCCATCGAACGAACAAATATTGCTCTACCTGCAGAAAGAAGGAACAATTTAAATTACATCATGACTAGTAATACATATTTTGTACAAAAGAACACATACTGTAATTACCCTAATAACTTGAACAGGAGAAAAATTATAAAATTTGTACTTATTTGAATTCTTAGAAAAATATGAACATTTAAAATTATCTGTGTTCATCTAGTTAGGGACAACGAAATGAAAGTACCAAATATCGTTATAAATGAAATGGTAAATGAATGAAGGATTTAAAAGAAATACATGTTATTTAAAAAAGTTGTTTTGATAAAAAAATAAAATAAAAATGATTGTTTATCAAATAATTAGAGGTGTTCGAATCATTAGCGTAATTACGGTACATACAACAAGGAATGTGTTTAGGGCAACTAAAATTTCAAGTATATTGATACCAAAGACTACAATTCTTTTGAACCATATACTGCTTCAGTTCACCCAGCTGTGAATGGGTACCTGGTAGGATGAGATGGAATTGTGAACATTAACACCTTAATGCCTGAAATGATTGCTCGAGTTGTATACTCCCCAGAGAGTTGAGGTATCATAAGTGTACACCAGGGTTATACAATACAGTAGCACTTTGTGAATAAAGTTCAGCCTTGTCTGAGGTTATGAAACTTTTCTGAGCGATTTCATGCTCAACTCAACTCAAATCCCCAAGCTTGAGCATGAAATCGTACTCAAAATATTTTTCGTAATCTTGGAGCCTGACATACTCTCGACTATTACTACTATTTAGCATTTCCATATAGAAAATTATACTTATCAAATACAATGCCCGAAGCATCCCAACATCATTAAACTGAAATTTCAGATTTCGTTACACGTCGCCATAGCTGGATCTCAGATAACCATAATAGAAAATCCTGTCAGACTGACCTTTGACCGCAGCCAATCACAATCTGACTTTCAAATGCCTGTTGGGATAGATTGTAAACCTTCTCTAAGCCTGTACCTGTTTTGGGTGTTCATGGTTTGAACAATTAGAACAAATACTTCATGAATTTAAAACACACAGCAGGAATAAAAGAAATTGCCACTGGATATCAGCACGTGCGACATATATTTTCAAATACATGTATCTGAGCAGCAAATGCAGAAATAATATTTTAATTAGATTGAAATCTGAGGACTAGTCAACAAAACACAATTGCATTTCATAACGAATATAGATATATACATACATGGATATGGCACATACGATAGCATAAATACAAATGTACATATCGTGAAATAGATTAATCCTTCAAAGGTGAGCAGAAACGAGTGTGGATAGTTGTGACTGACAAAAGAAAATCCCATAATGCTTAGAATAATTTGAACTGCAATTTCACTTATCTTAAATATTGGTGTATTTCTTTTAGCTATGTGAATATTGTAAAAAAACACAAACAAGGATAAATTTCAATATTAGTACAGTGTCCCCTCGATATAACGCTGGGATCCATGACATACCCCCAGCGTTATAGTACTTGCCTTATACAATAGTACAGGTAAATAACAAAAAATAAAAATGGGATCCACATCTGACCCAGCCTTATATCCGAATCC
>JAUTBQ010160280.1:0-12803 GCA_032361185.1 Lepetodrilus ovalis | reverse complement strand
GTTACTCTCGAGTACTCGAGTATCATTTTACTACTCGAGTAGAACATGTACCCGACCCATACTCGAGTACCCGGGTAACCGTTTCAACCCTACCTTAGACTACTGTATTATTAAACATAGTACACCGCTAAAACATTGATTTCTATACGAGTCGTGATCCTATGATATAAATTTACTACGTGTGTGTGCGCGCGTGTGTGCAACTGGGTCGGATATACAACTCGAACTTTGAGTGACCTTTTTCTAGTCACAGCCATAGGTTAGTTGAGGTCACGTATACAGCGTGTGTATATTTAATAAACAATAACTTAGAATATCGCTGATTAAATCGATACAACGGGGTCGGATACGGACCAGCTTGTAGGGAATTGTTCATAGTTTACGATAATATGTTTGCATAGTTCTCATAAACGTATAACCAGAGGCCAAGTGGCCAGCACCAAGCGTAGCATGTAACAGCTGTTCTGTATTTTACTCAGCAATATTATGACTAATAACCAATTCCCATGCATATCAGCAGTAACTTGCTTAGCATGTCATAAAACAGATTCGCGATGAGTTTGCTTCAATTGAACGTTTTGAAATTAAGTTGAAGGTTGTAATAATTATTGCTATCTGTAACAATATTTATAATAGTCCTTGACTTGTCAAAGACGTTGAGAAGTACAAGCGTGCAAATGTAATAATAATACTTGTAAGCTTTCCCATATAATAATGTGAACATTTATATTGTGCCAAATCCAGGTGCGAAAGCATGCTTGTATAACTTGGGCATTATGTATTATACAACCAACGAGTTCTATGGTGAAACCAAACGGCTGATGAATTAAATTGGAAAAGTGTCCCTTGGGTGTAGGCTAATGTAATTAGTAATTACGGTAGATTTAATGCGGTTATATATCCGAACTGTGTGCACCTATTTCCTACTGGAAATTGATTTTTGTGTTCAAATTATTTTTCTAATTTCTCTGTCCGCACTGGATGAACCATGGTTTCATTTGATGAATGTAAATGAATTCTGAATACCAATCCTATACTGTAATTATGCCCAGATGAAAGCCACCGATAAGCTTAACCGTCGGATGTATATATGCTTTTAAGTGTATACATGGCCATGGGGGATATATTGAATAGAACTATTTGAGTGCGAATACATTATGTGACACAGACTTCAATTCAGCATTCATATTGATGACAGTGTTCGTATGCAACAGTTGGCACGCATGACTTCGTATGCAAGAATCTGTATCCAATGCACTTAAGTCTTGCAAGAATGCGTATCTATAAATACGTGCAAGACTTCATATTAGGCATACGTGTATTTATGTATAGGTTTGTGCAATATTTCGAACACTTGCACATAAAGAAATTCGTACGCACGTGTCGGTAAGGCTTCTTATATTAAGTCACTACGTAGAATATAACTATACGGTCAGTTCTTAAGGATGACCTATACCGATACTGCTGTGAAATCAAGTAGTCTATTCTCCGCGTCTTGATTGCAATCAACCAAAAATAGTAGGAAGACATGACCAAATTTGTAAATACCTCGCAGAGCACATGCATGGTCACATCAATCAGAGACTCAACTATGAGTGATCGTAGGAATTATTCCAACGAAATTAAAATTAGTGTAAAATGTGGTGTTTTCTCTTTCTTTTCTTTCTAACATTCCAGGATAAGAACGCTAGGTCTATTAGTTTGTTTCATGTATATTATAGGTTGACTTGACAAACAATTCAATACTAGATGAAAATTACGATACGTGAGAAATAAGCATATCCTGTTGAATAAATCAACAAAACAAAACAAAACAAATAATTCACAACAAAACCAAATTCTAGCTATTAACATAGGCTACTGTATAGCTGATATATCTATGTCATGTATCAACAATCAACATACTAACTAGTATTTAGTTCTAATATGTTTTTTAACTTATAGATCTACTTATCAAGGATATAATAATCTACTACAGTTGCATGTATACTTTATGCATAATTTATCTTTGTTCTATAGTTGTGCACGATCTACAAAGCAGTTATCAAGCATCTAGATTACAGTGGGGTACATACTAGTATATAGTTATTAATAAATACAGTAGTTATTAACCAAGTTATCATGTGATCTACTCTGACGTACAATATGTATGTGTATTCTATGTCCTCTATCTGCATACAAAGCAGTTATCAAGCATATATAGGACTACTATTAGACATATCATATACTAAGAGGTATATTGTTGGATTATATTAGTTGTATATATATATTTTTTTCAATTTAGGACTAAAGTCGATCAATCAACACAACAGCTGAGCTGACATGGACAATTTTGATCCGATTCTGTGTAATAAACTTGTAATATTATCGGCTACATTAGCCACAACACACATGCACGCATACATTCATGCAGAACGTTACCACAAATGACGCAATATTTCGTAAATACTTATGACCCCCATGCAAGCCTTTTCTCACGTTACGTTATACAATGTGAGACTACCTTTGGTAATGTTTGCTACAGCTGTTAAGCTTGATCAACAGCTGATCAATACATGCTGCTATCATTGTGATAAACATACAAGCTTAACTGTTTGGTTGTTATCTACAAAGAACACCTTTATTTCAGTTAAATACACCGCAATTATTCGAGTACTTAGTGTGAATTATCGATGCACATATACCAACATATCACATATAAACAAGTTGGTCCTTATAAATAGACGTATTATACATGTAGGCCTATTATATTTTCAATTGTATGACTATTATTAAATATACGCGACAGTGTTTACAATGTTAGCATATTGATATCAATGCGTTAGTATTCAGTCACGTGAGTTATTTGGGAGTGTTTTGTTTCTCAGGTTGACCATGTTGACCTAGAGTGTATGGTTGTTTTCTCAAATATCGATTCATCCATAAAATAAAATATATATAAAAAAGAAAAGAAAAAAGAAGCACGCTGATAGCCTGTTCGGGGCTTCTGTAGATCGGCTAGCAATCAGGAACAGGTATAAATAAAAGTCACAGAAAATCGGTCAAGTTATGACAGTGACACCATTCCTGCCATGTTTGTTATATACTAATCTGAACTCATGTATAGCTTTTTAAGACTATTTGAAAAATGTTCGTGTGTGTGTGCGCGCGTGCGTGCGCGCGGGTGTGTATGCATACGTAATGATACTTAAAACAAATACCAATATAAGGGGATCACATAGGCTTTTACATTACATTCCTTAATGGAATAAATAATTCATGAGCAACACGGCCTATATTTCTGATGTTGTCATAACACGAACTTGGCCTATATAGACCTATACACAATTAGTGATATATCTGAAACAGAAATAAAATACCAATGTGTATAGGCCTATACATTGGATGCGTGTTTAACAATGTACGCAAAGTACAAACACGTCAACACAATAACAAAACAAATCCTCAGTGGCACGATTCTACGGAACAGTATATTAAATTTACATGACAAACACATAATCGTTAGGCCTACTAGTACTAACTCAGTGATTAAATAAATGTACCCAAAGGTAACTTGTTCGTACTGATCTATGATGCACAATATTATTGCATCATCATCATCATAGGATCTATTTTAGTCTAGTCTTCAGTAATATTTTCAGTATGGTTATTCTTCTGTACGATATAGCTAGTATATGGATCTGTTGATATATTACAATTCAGGTAATGGGTGTCAAAGTCAGATGATCCAAACAATCCTGCAGGCTTGCTGAGTTGCATTCCATACGCGGAGCGTTGTTGTCGGCATTACATATCCGTACATTTTACGATGACCTGCCTAGTGCCCTGGAATCCTCCTTGCGTTTTCATTGGTCAGTTAAGAGGCTAGTCTATTTTCGCCCCATCCACGGAAACAAACGACTACTAATTAAGTAGGGGTGTCCCTCTGAACGGCTTCCGATTGGGCGATTGCCTTGCAGTGAACCCTTTTTATTGGCTGTCCATCACGTCATGGGAACTGTTATATTCCCTGATCTGACGTCACACAACATTTACAAACAAACAAGATGGCTGAGACTGCAGACGCTCCACGTCAAGTGCTTCGCGACGAAAACGAAGACAAAGAAAATGTATCAAGTTTTGAACCTCAGCTGAAAAAACAGAAGTTGTCCGACCATTCCTTGCCCACCAGTAACAAGCTTGAAGATCGACTGAGCGGCATCCTCTGCTGTGCAGTTTGTTTAGATCTACCCAGGACTTGCTACCAGGTAGGTCGAGCTATGCCAGGGGGGATGGGCCAAACCAAACTCTGCTTATCAGATGACTGTTATTTCCTACCAACTCACAAAACAAGAATTGTGACATTTGTAGCAACCGTTTGAAATGTCACGATCTTTCTCAATAATTATACCTAGCAACCGTATTAGGGGAGTTAAAAAGTCGCGAGTAATTTCCGGATTGCTGCCCGTCAGCTGGGAATTTGTTTACAAAATGCACAACAGCTGACTAGGTGAAAACATTGTGATTTTGCTGCTGGAATAGCGTGCGGTCGCTTTATTTTTAGTGCATTAAATATTAGGTACTGGGACAACACAGTCTGTCACGCCAACTAACGTATACTGTTGCTATAAAGTGGTAACTCAATCTGTGAGTGTTGTAGGAACTTCCAAGTTCGCCTTGTCCTCTGCCCATTGCAACGATCACGTGATGCAGACGTGTCATTTTGCCTAGGCTATTTGGGGATGTTAGCCAATGATAATTCTGGCATGTTGCTAAGAACATATTATTAATGAATTCAGCTTGTAGCACATCATTGAATCATTGTAATTTTTTTTTTAGAAATCTCTTCCTATCCAATTTTCAAACAACTAAGTACCAAATTGCCATCTTATGAATAAGCAACAGACAACCATCACATCTTATTATTAATATGAATTATGATTATTATTATTTATTCGAATACATGAATGCACACTCATGAATATTGAATGCAAGCATAAATTTAAATAGTTATTAAGAATCTGAACAAAAGGAATAGTATATGTACTTATGGTACTACTTGCAGTTACTATCACCATCTACGAATATCACTTTCATTATCGACTTTTGTTTTTGTATAACTTTATTTGAATGATTAATATGAAAGTAGTTGGAATGACATCTTGAAATATTTATTTCTTTCTGAATCATTACATTATTAACTTGAAAGTAACAATAAGAATGGACATAGAATGTTAAAATGTTATCGTGAACGGTTGGCATTTGTATTTTCAGGGCTCTAGACTAACATATGCCCAATGTACAGGGGCAAGTTAAATTGCGCTGCGGGCAACCAATTTTTCTTTTTGCAGTGCCTTTTAACTTGACTATGCCTGGAGCTTTGTTTAGTTTTGCTCTGTACACATTAAATAGACAATTTTCACCGACGATAGTGATAAAACAAACACTTATTGGATACTTTTTTTTTCCTACTTCAGTGCGCCAATGGACACCTGATGTGTGCTGGCTGCTTCAACCACCTCCTAGCCGATGGCCGCCTCAAAGACGAAACGCCGACATGCCCCAACTGCAGATGCGAAATCTCCAAGAACCTATGCACCCGGAACCTGGCCGTGGAGAAAGCTGCCTCGGAGCTGCCCATGGACTGCCAGTTCTGCAGCCAGAAGCTGCCCCGCAGCATCCTGAGCTACCACGAGCGGGAGCAGTGTTTGGAAAGGTAAGGCACCCTGATGGCGGTAAGCTTTGTAACTAACCACCCCAACTTTTTTTTTCCCTTCTCTCCACAGGTCACATTAGTTAGTTAGTTAGTTAGTCAGACTAGCAAGCAACTGCATATGTGATGAGGGGCACACGCCACACATGCAGTTCTTTGCCGCGTCGGTTAGGATGCGTTAACCATGCTATAATCAGAACCACACGTTTTCTATTTTCTGTCGTTTAACCAGGAATGGAGTTGTTCAGCCTTGGACATACACATAAGCAGAAGATTAAGCAGCGACTAAGTTCACGGAGCGTTGAACAACAGTAACTACAACTGTTGAAGGCGGCAAGTATTTTATGTCTTCTCACATGCTGTACTCAGCGTGCCCGGGTCGTACGTATGTTTGTATGTTGTGGTATAATGACCGTCATATTTATTTTTAGTAATTTTTTTTTTAATCACACGATTTGCATTTGTACAGAATTGTATTTCCTTGTTCTCTGCTATCCTTCTTTGTCTGTTTCGTCAAAATTCAAAAGAAATATCTACGCATGGAGCAACTGGACAAGAATATCGAAATCATATTTCAAATTTCGTAAGATGGGTTGCTCTTTTGGATGGGGTATTGTTTTCGTGGGGGTTCAAAATAGTGTAGTTAACATGAAAAAAAAATGTCTTTGAACATTCCAAAGAGTGTACCATCGGATTTATTCAGATAAGCACATAATACATTATGTAACATTTTAGACTCTACAATTTTAAAGATGTCTGACTAAATGGTGGCTAGTCATGTGTGCACCAGCTGCAGTGGTAAAATTAAGACAAACCCGCGCAATGGCCACAATGATTCCTCCACCACGGTCCAGATAAGTGTGTATTAGTATCCCAGTGCTCCAGTGCTAGACTAATCTCTGTATCAGAAACATTCAGAAACATTTGGCCGTCTTTCCGTTTCTCTCTTAGTTTGGACCAAAGTGTATCAATATTTGAACCAATCAAATCCTTATGAGCATTAGGACCGGAGCTTCTATGGTAAGGCAACGAGCGTATAGGACAGTAGGTATTAAAGAGATAACAATAACTGGGATAACGAGGGACTCGTCGTCAGGTAAGAGTAATAATTTTTTTCTATTTTTTTCCTTAATTTTTATTTGTTTGGACATAGAGACAGGAGATAGGATAGACGGAAAGGGCGAAAAAATACGGAACTGGGTTAGAGTTTGTGTTCCGAAAAAAAAGTTGTTTTCAGGTAGATGTCATTTCCAGGGCAACGTCTTCCAGGTCATTGTGAGTATGGTCCCCCGCTCGTCAACGCCAACATTCGCCAATTCGCTCGCCGTCTGCCTCAGGGGGTTCATCTCAAGCTCTTTATGTCTCCACAGGGCCTCGGCCTG
Organism: Lepetodrilus ovalis; assembly: GCA_032361185.1. Taxonomy (NCBI): domain Eukaryota; kingdom Metazoa; phylum Mollusca; class Gastropoda; order Lepetellida; family Lepetodrilidae; genus Lepetodrilus; species Lepetodrilus ovalis. The sequence continues at coordinate 5,729 of JAUTBQ010160280.1, read as the reverse complement.
CAAATACGCCAAGATCGGTTGTCCGTGGCTGGGACCTCACCACGAGGTCAGGGAACACGAGGTCGTCTGCGCCCACCCCAAGAAAGGCGGGATTGAGATCCTGGAAGCCCTCAAGGTCCTCGAGGTCAAGCAGATTGAGGAGAAGCAGCTCTACAACAAAGTCTTCTCACTTCTTTCCCTGGAGAAGATCACATTCAATGGTATTGTCCGTCAGCAGACTGGGTTTTCTTTGGATTCTAGGAAATGAAACTGAACAACATTCATGGCTCCAGTGCACATTTCTGTATCAAATCCAACCACGTAAAACTGTGTGTGTAAAACCGGATTTAGAACTGTTTCTGGAGCAGATATATCAATGGAAATGCCCCGGTTATTGAAGATATGGAATAGTTTCATTTATAGTAATAAAAGAAAGTCATTCTTGTGCTACTAAATTCAAATAATAATAATAAAACAAATGATATTCATGTACCATATAAATGATTATTGTGATGATGAAAGTAAACGTATTCATTCGCAGATTTACAACTGAAGCCCTATAGGACGGACGATTTCATAACTAAGCTATTCTACGAGACCGGTCGCTTCACTGCCTTCAACCAACAGTGGGTGATCAAAGCCCACGTGAACAGCGACCAGAAGAACCCTACGCAGACCTGTCAACGCAAGCTGGTCTACCAGCTGGTCCTGAAGAGCCGTGTGGGCACACCCCTCCACTTGCATTTCCTGGCTCTGCGCGGGCCCTACGGCGAGATGAAGGTCAACCCGGTTGTGTACGAGCATGAGTTTACCAGCGACAACTCTGAGTCGGAACTGAAGCACCTGCCAATCACGGACTCGCTCGAGTGTAACAAGCTGCTGGCCACCAGGGTCATCAACTTCAGGATCATCATGTTCCAGGTGTCCTAGGGGTGGTGGGGATGGAAGGTGGGGCGGGGTGTGGAAGACGATGTGGCTGAAACTCTGGGTGGACAAAAACAAATGTCTCCTGCCAAGAGTCTACCTGATGTTTCTCTGATGACCTTTGCCCTTGGTTCTCCGAGTGATGACCTTGGTCCTGGTTTCTCCAATGACCTTGTTCCTAGTTTGATGACCTTGGCCATTGGTTCTCTGAGTGACGACCTTGGCCCTTCTCTGATGACCTTGACCCTTAACCTCCGAGCGATGATGACCTAGGTCTTTGTTTCTTCGATGACCTCAACATGGTGCAAGCAGACGCACAACCCTGTGGACAGACTTCCAATGACGGTCAGCAGCGATGTCAGACTTTGTAATTTATACGTGTACATACATTTACAAGCTGCAGTGATATTTGTATGTTCACTTTGTAAAGAAATGGCTTAATTAGTTGTAGCATACCTCAGTTTTTCTAATCATTGGATGATACTCCTGAATATGTGATTTCCTTGTAACATTTTATCCTAAATAATTTTGAACTGATTAACATTTTGTCGTGAATAATTTGGACAAGATTTACAATAATATTGAGGTGATAGTAAATAATAATTTTGAGATGGTCATAAATAATTGTGAGGTGATGCACCTGTAAAAAAAACTTTGTTTGCGAGGGAATTGTAGTAGTTTGTAGCTTGACACAAGAGCTCAAATTCACATTGCTTCAAATTTAAACCAATTTATGATTATTATTTTTTATTATTATTATTATTATTATTGTACAGGGTATACAAGGTCCCTCTTATTTATAGTACCATTTCAGAATTAAATAATTATACTCATCCCTTAGTACTACAATGTACTACCAATGTATTGGTGATACATAGAACGATCTTAGCTGTAGCTATCCATATGCTCGAGTAGTATTTGTCTACAATTACACAATCATGTTTTTGACATTCGTCAATTATTTAATTTTTTGACTGCATTTTAGCAGTTGTAAGCTAGCTGTGAATGAGAAATAAAGTCAAAGATGTCTCGCGTTGGGTAAGCAAGATATATTAGGGTTAGTTTTTATTAGTTCCTTCATCACGTATCAGAAATAGAGTCCTGTACATCTGCAATGTTAAACAACAAATCAATTATTAGATTCTTTTTCATTACGTCCATTGCAGATCATAAACTCCTCGGTCACACTTTTGGTGTTGGGACAAATAATCACTAGGCTATTAAATCCATATTTCTCATTCCCTTGGATTGGTATTATTCTGAATGAAAGCTTATTTTATATTAGGATATGGTTTGTATGACAAGATTAGAGTAAACAAAGAATGGTATTTAATGTGACGTATGAAGACATATTTTTCATTCACAGTTGAGTATTACTCAATCACATTAAAATCATATTTGAACTGATGCCATTTGGATATTTGAGCATGCACTACCAAGCTGGGAAACTTGAGATATGATTTTAATTAGATTGAGTATTACTGTACCTATTTATGTAGGATATTCCTACAAGCATACAGTATTGGAATTATTTCATTTCATTTTATTATATCATAAATCCATTGTCTTGGACAGTGTTGGAGGGTAAACAAGACCAAAATTACCATGTTTTGCATTTCAATGTTTTATTACTTTTGTTTGTTCTTTTATATATGTGTTTAAAAGTAGTTAGATAATGTGACTATATTATGTTTGTTAACCCTCTCCATACTGAAGGCAGCTGGTGATGCTCTGAAGAGAAATGCCTAACCCAGCAGGGAGAGGGTTAATGTATTGTAACGGATCCGTCATAGGTGAAAGTGATGTATTGTAGATGCTTGTTTTTGGCATAATTTTCTATTTTGTTTTGTGTTTACTGTGATTTAGATATCCCAGTAGGTGTTCACAGTTATTAGATACGGACAAATGTCTCTCTCTATTCTCTCTGCATTACGGGACTGAATAATTGTAATTAAATTTTAATATCATAAATTGTCTGATAGTACCGTATGTAATTTTATCATAAATTATTCATAGTCCTGTACTCAGCAGACTGTATAGTGTTCAAAACATCTACTACCGGTACTTTAATTAATTTTATACAGCTGGGGAGATTTAAGGTTGCTTAAGTTAAAGTAATCGTATTTTCATGGCAATACTTCTTTTTAAGTTTATGCACATATTACTGTATGCAAATATAACCCCTTCTGTTTTTACTTACTTATCATTTTTAACAAAATGCAAACATCCCAAATCATTTTTTAAATTTGTTTTTATTTGAAGGCAACTTGGTTAGGATTAGGGCCCCATTAAAAAACACCCTCCTGTTTACTGTTTCTTGACCTCCCTGAATGTATATCATTAGCTGAACTGTACACACCTACACATGCATATGGTATATTATTATTATTATTATCATCATCTTATCTTAGAGATATTTGTTAATCTATTGCTAAGCTGGCATCGAACCACGCCTTGCTACATCATACATTAATCTCTTGGCTCATATCACAGTCGCTGATATATATGGCACCACCAGTTTCCATTAGCAGGGAAAAGGTTAATAAACACTAGCGTCTTGCCCCTTGAAAGCTGTAAAACTAGTATTTGTATTGTTAATGGAAAGTGATGTAAAACCATTTTTAGTCTCTTAGCCGGGAATTGTCTGGTCAGAATTTATACCTGGAAGTCACAGTAGGTTAATAGCTAATGTCAGACGGATCATCAGACTGTCAGATCATCTGATTGTTGGTTTTCCTATTGAACTCTGTAGCCGCCTCGGCAGTGTAGATCAAGTTCAAGATAAAACTAAATGTAAGCATTTTGTGAGAATTCATAGTTAGAACATTATAAGCTGTATATACTGACATATTATACATAATAATGGCACAAGTCCAGATATATTACCTGGTACTCAAATTCATATATGTATGTATATATAATTGTTGATAATTGATTTATTAATTATTAAACAATCGACAAATTCTCGCACAATGACATATGATCACAGTTTTATGATTTTGCTCACTCCATACAGTATCATAATATCCATCAAAATATTAGTTTCCCCTTATTATTGCTTTTATTGGATGCTCAGATATTCAAGAAGTGAAAATAAACTTTAAATATTCAAATTTGTTTGGGTATGGTTGGGTTTCTTAAAAATATGTTCAACTTTATGTACTTTTCTTTGGATGATAATTGGGGCCTTTTGTAATATACAAACTGTAAATTAATATGTTATTTAATTATTTTATGTAATCAATTACATAATTGTGATATTGTTACTTTTGCTATCAAATGTATAGGTTAATGAGTATAAACTTCCAAATTGTTATGTAAATATAGCTTTCCCACATTACATTTTATTCTTGATTTAGCAGACTACATACTACCGGTATTTGTAATTATTGAACTTTGTAATGATTACATTGTAAATAGTAATAGCATAGATATCCAAGAGATATAAAGTATTATATTTGTATGCTTACAGCATATATTTACGTTAAGTGTAAAATACATGCTATTTTATACTGTAAGTTAGTGAAATTGTCATGCACGATCAAATTTGGATATCATATTTGTAAATCTATCCATTTTGTCTCATTATGATCAAATCTTTTAACTTGCAAATATTTGAGGAGATTTGAGTGAGATTAAAATAGAATTATTTCTCAATATCATATACTCTTAAAACATATTCCAGTGTTGATGGCTCCCTTCAAAACTTTGGTCATTAAAAAAAATTAAAAACACTTATGAAACCCTAATTATACCGGTAATACCGTAAATGATATGGTTTGCACCATGGGGAAATAACTTTATATTTATATTAGTACAGTACATGTATAATATATGTAGGATTTTATTTTTTGGCCTTTCAATCTACTAATTTCTGTATATTGTTTGTTCAGGGGAAATCACTAATGAGTTATCTCCCTTATGATAAAGTGACTTTAGAAATATTTTATTGCTTGTTGAGCAGATATCCAGTTGCTAACACAGCAACATTGTCACTAACCTGCGTCCGACTACTAGTGTCTGAAACAACAAATCTAAAACTACCGGTAGTTCACCACTCAATTCTACTTATTACATTCTACACAACTTGCATCAATGTAAATTTGTATCTACGATTTCATACCGGTAATTGAATTAAATTGCTTTTCAAATCACAAATCGGCATTATTATTATGTCAAATACAGTTTAATGAAGTACTTTCATTAAATTTATTTCGAGATGTTTTGTTATGGAAGCTAGTCAAAAATTGTTAAGTAGCGCTAGTTTTGTCATATACTCAATCCATTTTTGTGTGTGTACCCGGTATATCATATACATCACCTTGTACATTTGTAATCCAGTAGAAGAGAATACAGAATAGAATTTGATATTCACAGCAAGCTGCAATTTACAAAGGTTTTCATCGATCTGTTAAAAATTTGATGTTTGATATTCATGATGGCTTGAATTTTGACATGATAAAATACTTAGAAATGTGAGGAGAGAAAAATGTGTAAGAGAAGCTATTGGCTGATTTATAAGCTTTGCACATTTCAGCGCTGCCTGTTGTTGTCAATTCTTACATCTTGTCTGGTTACAATCAATAAAGTTCAGAAATAAGTCATTTTGGTTGTGTTTGGATATGGTCAAGAATGAGTTTGGTCTATTGTGATCAATGTTGCCCTGCTCGTGGTGTGGGCTAGCACATCAGGCAAGAGTTTCGCTAAATAAGCCGTAATGATAATCCTGACCACAAGATTACAAAACCTTTTGAGTATGATTTTGAGGCATTTGACCCATCGGACATTAACCCTTTAAGGCCCAGTGACTTGTACAGAGGTCAAAT
>JAUTBQ010160269.1:0-12803 GCA_032361185.1 Lepetodrilus ovalis | reverse complement strand
AGAGAGAGGGAGAGAGAGAGAGAGAAAGAGATAGAGAGAGAGCGAGATAGAGATATTTGTTCACTAGTGAAATAACGCAATGGACCAATCACCTAGTTTATGATAATAATAATAATAATAGTAATCATAGTAATCATAATCATAATATACATATTCATAATAATAATCATAATCATAATCATAATCATAAAAATCATCATAATAAAACATGTCTTCTTGTCATAATTATTATTATTATATATATTGATGCATTATAATGTATTATTATTATTATTATTAGTAGTATTTTATTATTATTACCATTATTTACTATTATTATTATTATTATTATTATTATTTTTTTAAAATTATTATTACAGGTAGCGTAATGTACTACTTGAGGGTAGGAATGATCGAACTTGCAGACGGTGTCTACGAGTGGAGTACTGGTTCAAGATACGTACGAAGATGGTATAATGGCAACAAACTCACAATAATGCAAGGCGTTGGATGCGTACATTTGTATTCGTCGGGTTTAACTCGCTCCGATTGTTCTTATAGGATGCGTTGCCTGTGTGAAATTAACCTCGAACCGTGAAAAAAACATCCGCTCCGAGGAAGCGCAGCATTCGGAGCTACGTATCCTTATTGAAATACCACACATTCCTCCGCCTGGCAAATCACTGTCAAGTGGTTCCCTTTTATCAGAGTGAGTTGTCTATCCGTATGTCTATTTATTAAACCAACCAAACAAAACATGTGATGTGTTATTAACCAAGGTATCCCTTCATGGAGCTATCTTATCCGCTAAAAGACTATAGCGTTCCCTTTGACGATAGATTGTGCACTGCATCTAGCGCTATGATCTCTTATTGGATAAGAGAACTTCGGGCAAGGATACTCGGCTCTTACCAGCTACAACACTGGTTCTGACAACACTGGTTTTCAATATGGTCATGCTTGTTGCCCAATATATGATAACAGAACAGGGTATCCTTTCACGAAGCTCTCTTATCCACTAAGAGAGTGGTAGCGCTCGCTTTGCCGATAGCTAATACACTGCTAAGAGAGCGCTACCAGTCTCGTAGTAGATTATTATTAAGAGAGCTTCGTGAAAGGATACTCAGAGCACTGGGTGGGTCAGCGTCTATGTAACACAGTCAAACCTGAAAGAAGACTTTCAGAATGATCAAACATACATCAGAATCATCAAGCATATTATCTAGTATAAGGAGTCAATACTTTATTTATATACTGGGTCTTGTGGAAACGAATGAGATGTGAAATTGACACGAGTAGTACTGTTGTATAACTCATCTTAGCTATTGAGCATGTTATTTGAATTAGAGAGAACATATGATTTACATATCTGGATATAGTAAAACAGGATTTATAGTATACGGTAGATGGAATAATATATATAGAACTACAAACATAGTATCTCGTAATAAGTATAACTATTATTAGCTTACTTTGCATTATAGCTTTGTCAAATTGTGTCAATTGATAACAGAAAACATTAGGTTCTGTAATCTCATTATTTTTTTATTTTTTATTTAATTTTGTTAAAACTGAATTCTGTAAAATATATGCATGTGAGAAATCTTGCTTTGAATACCAGTAATATACTTCGGCTTCTGTGAAGTACATTGTACGTTATGCATCCACGAATTAGAAATCCTAATGACATCACAATACACTCATTCTACAACAGTTTGAAATCGCTAGGAGAGAAGATTGCCGGAAGTTATTCGTGGACTTTTTATTCGAAATATATTTTCAATACATCTTTTCCTTCTATATGCACCGTCACACTATTACCCACTGGATATGAATCATGCAGTGTTCATGCACGGGTTAGGCTACTCGTACATGTAATGTATTGTACTTCGAACAAGTATACGCCGAGCACTTGGAGCTTTTGACATCATGTATGCCTGAGTGTGTGACATCACAGCAAGAGAAACATCCAAGAAAACCAAGGGTACAGTGGCAAGACACGTCTCATTCTGTATAAATACAAGACACGTTTCATTCTGTACAAATACAAGACACGTTTCATTATGTACAAATACAAGACACGTGTCATTCTGTACAAATACAAGACACGTTTCATTCTGTACAAATACAGTCTCATTCTGTACAAATACAAGACACGTTTCATTCTGTACACAAATACAAGACACGTTTCATTCTGTACAAATACAAGACACGTCCCAGCGGTATACGTGCACCCATCCAGAAGCTGTGACATATCACGTGATCTCCATTCCTTCTACAAGATGGCTTGACATCTAGGTTTGAAGATGTTCCATGTATCAATGAAGTCCTTCTGAAGCTGCACATTAAGCTAATACCAACTTCTCAATTACGTATGACTTCTGACATCATGACATGTATATTTAATTATAAGAGTCACATTTCTGTGTGTGTGCCAGCCAGCATCTGAGAAACTACGAGACACGTTTCTGTCAATAAATAAACATTGATGCTTATTACGAAGCAGTGTGTATTCCTACGTTAACTGAAGGCCGTTGGTGGTGATTTGATTGGGTTTGCTTGCCATTATTTTAGACAATGCGTTCATGTTTCTTTTCACCTTAAACCTGTAAACCCACGGAGCATCCTTTCTTGGCTGAACCTGTTTTGGCGGGGGAAGACATGCGAGATCTTCGTAGTCTGCTGGATCCGCTAGAACATTGGGGTAAACTATCGGGGTCTCCATACTGTCCGGCAGATGGTCGTTCACTGGAGTCTTGTCGGCGAACTTCACCGTGGCTTCGTGGGGAGGGAGATCAATAGTGGTAGGACCGCCGTGTTCCAATTCTTTCTCGGTTCCTGAAGATTTCGCCCGCTTACGTGTGGAGGACTTTCTGGCTCTACTGGAACGATCAGATCGCGAAGACATGTGACCGGAAGTTGACTTCTGCCACAACGTGCTTGACCCCGATGGGCCCAGTTGAAGGTCGGGGAGCTGCAACAATGTAAAATAACTATGTATATATACAAGAAAGTATTTTGTTCTTTTTATTAAAAGAAATTCATCTATGCACATATTTTTAACTGAAAATCCGACTAGTCTAAACATATACAAAACCAAAAGTAAATAATATAAACTCTATATTTGAAATATTCAAATTTAGCAATAAGATACAGATGTAATGTAGTGTACATACGAGCGTACCTGTTATATCTTATCAAATATAGTATTGCTATCTTATACATGTATTATCGAAATTTTGGATTACTATCATATTATATGAGAGCAGGGAATTTGGTTAGCGCGTGAGGGGAGGAGGTGTGGTGCAACAGGCCTGAACAGTTATGTGATCCGTGTAATATAATCATTACTATACATCTATGTGCGTGTGTGCGTGTGTGTGTATGTGTGTGTGTGTGTGTGTGTGTGTGTGTGTGTGTTTGTGTTTGTCTGTCTCACAGCATGGAGCTGGAGAGCTGTGAATATAATATATAACTTTAATATATCATGTTTTTTGTTTGTTTTTGTTTTAGGATGACAAATTCACAATAAACAAGAAAACATATTACAATTCAATGGAAGATCTGTTGGTCGCCTATCAAAAAATGCCATTACCAAACAGGACTACGACGCTTACAAGGGGCTTCAGTTCTCAGGATCTGAGGTTTTAGCGTATTAATACAATCACAGTGTACATTATTAGTATGAAAGCAATGCGTGTACACTTTTTTACAGGTGTTACCACTCCCAGAGTTTAAGTTATTGTCTATGTGCGTATCACAATTCCTGATTTTGTATGATTTAATTAATATCTTTATAATAATAATAATAATAATAATAATAATAATAATAATAATAATAAATACTACGGTTCCATGGCATGTCCCCCCTGAGATACATATATGAGATAAATATTTATAGGTGTTACTATAATGTATAGAAATAAATAAAGGAAGGTAAATCGATTCTGAACTTATTATTTTTCATAGCAAATGAGCACAGACTGACATGTTTCCATTTTAAACATCACTTAGTTATCATATTGAGTGAAACCGGGGGGTAATATCCGGGGGGACTTGTCCAGGGGGGGACATGCCCTGATACCCTTAGCCATGGCTTACCTACTTGATTATCAGATATACCTTAACCATGGCTTACCGACTGGATTAGAAGATATACCTTAGCCATGGCTTACCTACTGGATTAGAAGACATACCTTAGCCATGGCTAACTACTTGATTAGAAGACATACCATAGCGATGGCTTATCTACTGGATTAGAAGACATACCATAGCCATGGCTTCCCTACTAAATTGGAAGACATACCTTTCCCATTTCTTATGGTTCAGATCAGAGAAGTCGTTCAGCTGTGCGATATCTTTGAGATATTTGGCCAACTTCAGCAGTTCCTTGTCGGAATCTCGGTTGAAGTGAGCTTTCTTAAATGGTCGAATCTGAAACAAGACATACCATATCACAGTTGATGCTATTATTAGACATGGGGAAATCCCCAGTGTAGATACCTGTGATCAGCTGACAGTATCTCACCTTCAGTCCATTCTGGGGGTTCATGATGAAGTTGCGGCGGATGTCGTCGAACATGATGGTGTTCTCGGCCGTCCACTGCGAGAACTTCCCCCAGACCACTCCCAGTGGTTTCACCTACAACTCAACCACACTCACATTTACAACACCGCTGCTGAGATTACGGAACTTTGCGAGTACGATTTCATGCTCAAGCTCAACTTTATTATGAGGATTTGTGAACAAATTTTTACAAAACCTTGAGTTGAGCATGAATTTGTACACAAAAACATTTCATAATCTCTGGACCTGGCTTTGAGATCAGTGTTCGAAATTACCAATGCTAAAGCTATCCTAAGGGCCAGCAGAAATTCTTGTTTTTTTTTGTAAATATTCGTTAATTGTATCATTATTCGGGCCAATAAGTTTCCAGCGATAATTTTGAACACTGCTTGAGATCATGAAATCGTCCGAGTATGATTTCATACTTACGCGAGCTGAAATTTTATATTAGGATTTAAGAACAAAACTTCAAGTTGAGCATGAAATTGTACTCGTAAAGATTTCATAATCTCGGGGGCAGACACAGCTTACAGTGGTTCTGTATCTCTGTAATAATGCTACAAATATTTTTCAAAATGGTGGATGTAGAGTTAGTATCATCTCCACGAGTCGATCAACATTGCTTGGGAATCTTTCAGCAATATGCAATGATACATTCTATGAAGCGACAGGTAAAATAGATGAGTTATTATGGAGTTGAACATTGCTGTGGGAATCTTTTGCCCATGTCTGACAACAGATGAATGAACTCACACTAAGCTGACAGACATGACAACAGACAATTGTGATTCCAGATGAACACGTGGGAATCTGGCCACTAGAGGTGGTTCAGTGCAAATAAATCGACCCTGGTACAAGTTAATCAGCGGAATTCCGCAGATCTACAGGAAATTGTCAGAACTTTAGACAAGCGGTGGAATGTACTGAAGAATATTTGGTGAGCGGCGCATCTCGACTAGATACCAGCGCATCTTGGCTGGCCTGAAACCCTATGGTACTGAGCCAGGCTGCGTCAGGTTATTTGTTTTACATTCTCACCACCACGTGACATGTGCCTGTATCTTTCAAAGTGGATAGCCACTTTCTGACAAATCAAGCAGCCCTTGTGTTTACCTCTATGACGCCATATTTCGGTGTGTGTACACTGATCATTGCATCACAGTCAAGGTAGAAGGAAATTCTGTAGTTAGGATTTGATTCTACACCCAGACCTTTCATCTTTGTTTCAATCCACTTCATGCCTGTGGCAGCTGAAATGTCACAAATGTTCAGACTTCGTTAATAAATGTAAAACAAATATATATATATATAATGGTAGTGGATTTGTGCATGGTTTCTCAAAGCTCTCATATCCCCTACGAGACCATAGGGCTCTTGTAAGTGTCAAATTGTCCTGAATAAGAGCTTTGAGAGTGCTCATGGTCTTGTAGTAGATATGAGAGCTCTGAGAAACACTACACCCAGGACATTTCCTGTATCTATGACTCATTAACTTGTTGAGGCACTTGTCCTTGTGCCCTATCGGACATGTAACTGAAGGTAAAAGGCTTGTTAATCTGGGCTAATTCACCTGTCCGCCTGTGAATCTTACCTGTCCCAGACAGGCGAACAATCCTTACTGTCGAGCCCTGCTCATATAGAACTATTCAACTTCACAAATTCCAAAATATTCTATGAATAACATTCACTATTTTACAGTGGTACAGAATTTACTAATAATCCTAAGATGCATTGTAGTATTTGTAGTGTTTGTAGTATACACATGTAAAGATACTCACACCAGATGACGATGTCGTAGTCTTGATACGCGGATGCCAGGAACTCGTGGAGATGAGGTCGCATCAGCTCCAGCGCATTCTCAGCCACTGACCGGTGATCTGTGACACAAACAATAACACTGGCTGTGACACACTGGCTCACCAGACTTTGATACACTGGCTCACCAGACTTTGATACACTGGCTCACCAAACTGTGATACACTGGCTCACAAAACTGTGATACACTGGCTCACCAAACTGTGATACACTGGCTCACCAGACTGTGATACACTGGCTCACCAAACTGTGATACACTGGCTCACGGACTGTGAGCAGCTTTAAACATAGTCAGGAAAATGGACCCAGAAAAGCTCCAGAACAATTTAGAGAAATTGCAAGGTATACATGATTAATACGACATGTTAAACTTCAACATCCTTTCTCAGTATGACACTATCCAACAAATATTACCTACCAATCTAATCCATTGCAACATTGTAAATACTGACAAAGGTGTAAATATTTAATGCTTACCGAACAATGTGTAGTCAATATCTAAAACAAGAAGTTTTTTGCCCGGTCGAGGTTCATTCAGGATGTTGATCTTGTAGTCTCTCACTCGCTTTGACACTTTCTCTAAATACTCTTCCCTGGAAAATAGAGCAAACATTCCAGATAGTTTATGCATGGAGCTGTGAAGCATATACTTTGTCAGAGATCAGGTGCTATTTACATATACAGTGTCCCCTCGATATAACGCTGAAGGTGGGGTCCATGATATACCCCCTGCCTTATAGTACCCGCCTTATACGATATTACAGGGAAATAACGAAAATAAAAATGGGATCCACGTCTGATCCCGCCTTATATCCAAATCTGCTGTGTATCAGACCACGTTATATCGAGGGGACACTGTACATGTATTTATATTTATATTAAAACTTGCAAAGACTTCTTTAGTTCTTAATCTCATTCTGAAGCAGGTGAAACAGGAATTTAGTGTTTAAGAATATTCTTCTTGTGGCAGGATGGTTATGGAAATCACACTACAGTCACACTACAATAACACTAAAATCACACTACCATGACTACAGTCATACCTATTTTCAATGGCAATTTCTTCCTCTTCTATATCAAAGTCGTTGATTACTTCTGGCATGTCTGTTGGAGGTTCTATCACTTTAGCCTGCAAAAGATGGTTAAATAAATTGTAATGGTGGATTGCTGATGGCAACATGGAACAATAATTGAAGATACAAGAACAATTAATACCATTGATGTTAGTGAAATAAACAATAACCCGTCTAAGCATGGATGCCTGTCCACAAAGCGTCCTTAGGTTCTTAACATAACAATGTGCATACAGTAATATGTTTCAGCCATCAACACCAAACCTTTGATATTCACACTTTATCGTTCATAGGGTAAAGGTATGATAATATTTGTCCTATTATAGTTAAAGACTTACACATACAAAAAACATTTGACAAGTTACTGTGGTAAATACATTAGTATTACAATATAGCTCATTATGTATAATGTTTATTGATGGGGAGCATGATCATAAAGACTACAAACCAATTCTTCTTCTCTCGTCCCGACCAACATAATCTTTGAATTAGGCTTCAGTTTCAGTGATGCTAGAGACATACCATCTTCAAGCAGGTTACCTGGGAAATGACATACATGATCAGTCGGGAACACATACTATTAGAGAAAGTCTGGTTTTTGAAGACTATGCTCGGTTTTTGTGGGGACAATATATAGTATTCTTATCAAAAAGTCCTCTACTTCTGATGATAGCAGATTTAAACTTTACCACATTTATACCAACAAAATGTGTGAATGTAACCATGATCATGATATCGTAAAACCAAGCTCAAGATGTGCAACCTGTCAGGAATTTGTGCAAATAATACGGTAGTTAAGATCCATGGTACCATTCCACAGAACTATTGTAGCGCTATGACAGTAGTAACACTGATACATTAACATAGGGGCTATGGTTCTCGTAGGGCTATTATTATTCTGTGTAACAGAGACCAAGTAATTCATGGTTGCCCTTCATTAACACACATGGTTTGGTTATGCATCATTTCATGCAAAAACCTGTTTGTCTGAGTAGTTTCACACTGCATTTTGTATCTGGGTTATTTCCTTGCCTAGTTTACCGTGCATAATAATTATGTCCAGCTATATTAATTGCCTAGTTTACCGTGCATAATAAATATGTCCAGGGATATTCATTTCATCACGATGTCTATGAGAGTTTGGATGATAATACCTATGTGACTGTAAAACTGCAAACGAGGCTTTTATTTGATCGCTGCTGGTAACGTAACTTCATTAAATTATTCAATCTTATCAGTGCTTATATCTTGTATTGTGTTTTCTTCTGTTTGATTCTACTGTTACTACTGTGACTATGTTGTCATCGAACATTAGGCCTATTACTGATGCTTCAATCAATTAGCAAAAGCTTAGGGATTCAGTTTCCGCGCAGCCTTTGATTTCGCGCAAATTACCTTTGCGCGTAAAGCGTGTAATATAAGTCTGCGCGTACTATAATTATTTTACAGTACCTGTGATCGGAACTGTCTCACGCAAAGTACATGAACATGAAGTTGCTACCTGCGTAATGCTTGCCTTACTAAGAACAATATATGTTTGTCAGACATTTCCATTATGGAAGGCAACCGGAGATGCCCTCATGAGCAGTTCAGCGCCTGTGTCTAATCCAGCAGGAAGAGGGTTAAGCGGATATAGTATTCTGATTGGCTGGCTAGTACTGTCACTAAGAGGGAGACTGACACTCACTTTAGGTTATTAACAGACAGGGTATCCTTTCACGAAGCTCTCTTATCTACTAAGTGAGTGGTAGTGCTCGCTTAGCAGTGTATTGGCTATCGGCAAAGCAAGCGCTACCACTCTCGTAGTGGATAAGAGAGCTTCGTGAAAGGATACCCAGGTAGTTACTACGCTAACGGATGATTTAACAGATTTCTGTATTTGTCTACATGAAACAACCGACATGGAACGCAAGGCAATATACAAGGAAAGTTTGCTAGCCTTAGTCATCGTGAACAGACTTCATTACGCACTTGCCACCAAGCTGACCAATCGGTGGTAGATCTAAACAGCTGCTAAACATCAGCGATTATTTGATCATTTTGGGAAATGGAATGAAATGGAAGACTCATTATCAGATTATGAATACCTTTGACTTTGAGACCAAGAAGCTTTTGTCGATCGGGGCAGACTCTTGTGGCCTTATAAATAGCATCTTTCAAGTCTGATACTGTGTCAGTGTCAACAAGGCCAGAAATTTTATGCTCTTCTCGCTGAAACTTTACAATCAAATCTCCCACCTCAGACATGTTTACAAAGTGTGGATGCATATGCCATTTTCCTAAACATTATTGTTACTTAAAGAATCATTTTGCAATAACTAATGATATGTATTTCTATATCTTATACACAAAACAAGTTATTGTATTTTAAAACAGTATGTTCCATTTAAGATCACTGTTTTCTTTTTATAATATAGTTTCGTAAAATAAACAACAATTATTTGCATGTTAATGAAATATGTCGTATAGAAAATACTGTAGCAGGTGCCCGATTGAGTAAAGACAAGACCAAATTATATTCGAATTTTGATGCAACATTATATATTGAAATGATTGCACATATGTAATAATTATTATTTAATACTGCTTAAGTACGACAAGTTCATAATTTCCTCATATTCAATTATTGATTGATGTACAATGTTGTTCACGTGACTTATCAGAGAAGCAATATGGCGGCTGCTAGTCGGTGGACACTTCATGAAAGAGTTATAAAAATGGATCGTGTCGCCTAAGCTTTGAATGCATTCTTTACCTATGGACCCAGTTTAGTAGACAATTCGTTGTACTTTGGGGACATGTAAGTGTCAGCGTAATATAATTGTGACACAGAGTTGTTCCATTAGACAAATTATTTCTCAAAGAGTTCTTCATTTTTTGGAAATTGGATTATGCAAACTGGCACCATTCTTATCAGTTTTGTGCATCGATCATTCTGGTAACTTAAAAGACGTATGAGATGATTGTAAGAATTGCAATTAGTTCATAGGAAAGATAGTTTACATGTACTAGTGTCTGTGTTATTTATTCTGTCCTTGATTATCAAAGACAAATTAGCATTTGTACATTTTGATATTTTCAGTTGTGAGTCTCAATTACCATGGCAACAATAGAAAAGATGATCAAGGCCTTTGAAGGCCTGAAGGTCTTCCAACCAGGTGGCACGGGAACGGAGGAAACTCCAAAGTGAGTTCAAATTTAAAGAGTTTCAGTACATGCAATGTTTTCACCTAATACACTACAATTCCATTTCCAAATATCACACATTTTTTCTTTTGTGCATTGTATTAATTGATTTATTTATGAACTAACATATAAGCAAATAAATTGTACTAGAGATAAACTGGGATGCCATTATTCTGCATGACGAATGAAAGAAAATGACGAATAGGTATTGGAAACATTTCTATTCCATAGCTTGACCATATTGATATATTTACAGTGATATATGACATTCATATGTGGCCAGATAGTTAATAGTGTCTAACTTTAATTCACTAATATGTTGAGTGTTGAAATTATCTCAACTGAACATAGTTAAAAAAAAATGGAATTCAAATGTGTTCATGGATGTCAAGTTTTAACCAAGATTCATGGATCTTTGTGAAATAATTATTCTTGACATGTATTTATTACAAGTGCTACCGTAACTTTCATGTTGACAAAAGACAGAAATTAATTGCAAATTCATTACTGTATCACTGGATGATATGAGTTAATTGTTTGCAGGAAAAAGGATCAACCTGCCAGCAAGAAAGATAAAATGGTGAACTGCAATATCGTTGCAGATTGTATTTGTGCACCGAATATGAGGTAAGATCAGGCTCCATTTGTTGCACTGTACACCAAGTACTGGACTTTTCACCATTTGTAAAAAGCAACACTGCACAAGTACACATGATTGAGAGTAGTTGCCCTAACTTTATCAACTGATATTGTAGCTAGTGTTGATTATACATTTCAGATCCATTGGAGACTTTCCAAAGTTTCTGGGGATTTCAGTTGAAGCTTTCCTAACACTGTGCGACGATCAAGAGTCTGATGTCCGAATGGTTGCCGATGAGTGCTTGAACAGAACAATAAAGGTGAGCCACAGTGCTATTCTCAGTCTGAATATTGATGGATAGGCCTGTAGCTGTAGTGTTGACAATATACATGCATTATCCCCCCCCTGTTACAGACACTTCTGGAGACCAACTTGGGGCGCCTGCAGGTGGAGCTGTACAAGGAGATCAAGAAGAACGGCCCATCCCGCAGTCTGCGCGGCGCCCTCTGGAGGTTCGCAGATATGTCACACCTCATCCGGCCGCAGAAATGCAGGTGTGTATGTATGCCCGGTACCCATGGAATAAATAATTTTCTTTTTTGTTTTATGTCATTTGCAGAAACAATCGGCTATCTGTGGTGAAAGCAACACTAAGAAAGTCTATCCATATCTTTATTAATTTAAGTTTATTAAAATAATATTAATATTAGTATGAAACAGAAGATTACAAAACAGAAGATTATGCATACTATTCCATGTACTATTCCACTGATGTTATCTGCATGTCTTCACCAGACCATACATCGTCAATCTGCTGCCGTGTCTGGCGCGGATCTGTCGCCGCGACGAGGAGGAGGCCGTCCAGGAGACTCTCAACACCTCCATGCAGAAGATCTGCCCAGGTCTGATGGGCTTTGCCAACGACTCGGAAGTGAAAAGCTTACTGAAGGCGTTCCTGCCAAACTTGAAGTCTACGTCTGCAGTTTGTCGTCGTACTGCGGCCGGCAGCCTCGCTCTGATCTGTCAGCACTCACGTAGTCCGATGTCCTTCTTCACGTACCTCATCAACGTCCTACTAGGTAAGAACCTACATCAATGTCCAGTGTCCACCATGATAATGTCAACATGATGAATTAATTATTGTGTAATGGAACTTGCAATATATATTTGATTGTGCCTGACAAAAATTAGTAAAAACTTTCAAAATTGTCCCAAATGCCACCATATGTAATCTTTATGTGCGATTTTTACCAAAAGAAATCTCTGCTTTTATAGAAATTGCTTACAATATTGCTTTGCATTGAATGAAATATTACTAATGCTAAGGCAGGGCTGTATCTACATTAACATTTAGAGGCAACTGTCCCTGTCCCCTATCGGACCCAAAACTGTAGGTAAAAGACTTGTTAATCTGGGCTAATTCACACATCCATCTATGGATCATCAGAGCTATAGATAAGCTGCGTATTTGCGTAAAATACCCAATTAAAATGTCAAAAAAAAACAATTAAAATTTATGCTTTGCTTATCAATACCCAATTTAAATATACGAGTACGCAATTCTTTGAAATGGGGTTGCGTAATACGCAATTCTTTGAATCTG
>JAUTBQ010160268.1:0-28564 GCA_032361185.1 Lepetodrilus ovalis | reverse complement strand
CTATCTATCGTGTCAGAAATAGGTAACTTCCGTGAACACTGGTGCTGGGCGGGGTCATCGCAAATGGGTGAAGATTCCCGCAGCGACGTTAAATTCCATATTCACTCACTCACTGGGTTTGAACCTGGGATCTTTGGCTCAGGAGTTCAACTTTCTACCAACGTTCTACCATAATACAGGGTTTTACCAAACGCGCAATCCTGCTTCAGATATGCAAAAAATGCAAGTTTGGATGCATGAATATTCTGCTAAGCGTCCTTCTATACACGTTATTTAGAAAACTTATGGCAACTTCAGATTCATTTGTTATCATATTTCTAAATCCATTACATCACAGCATAGATTAGAAGAGATTAATATAATACACATGTAATTCCAAATAACTGCCCCTAGTTTGCAATTGGTGAATACCACCAAGTCATGCAGCCTTTCTCCTTTTACTCATGCAAAGGGGAGTAACACTACATATCCAGAAATGTAGTTTTGTAGAGTGAAATTTCTCAAAGCATGATGAAATTATTAAAGTTATTTTTAAATGAATACACATCAATGAGTTGTGTTGTATCATCACAAAATGTATATTTAGCTTAATTCAGTTATGGGACTCACCACGCGTACCCGGGACTCCCCAAAATTGAAACTTAAGTTAAACCCTGCATAATACAAATCTAAAACTGTACTAAAAAGAAATCTATCTATCCATCTACATCTCGTTTTCTGAAGGTGCTAAAAATAGTATCAATAAGTGAATTCCATCTTTTTAAAATAGTTTTGTCTGCAATAACTGAGAATGCAACCAGGAATCGAACATTTTATTTAGCAAGTTTGATAAATATGGCAACTGTAAAGGTCATAACTGGTAAGGATACATAACTTCAGATTAGCAGTCGGCTCTCTATGCAGTAGTGCATCGATGTTAATGTGCGAGTGCTTAATGAATGTAACAGATGCTTGATTAGTCAACAGAAAATGTGCCAACTTCTGATAAATATTCAGAAATAGATTAATGAAAGAATTTGCATTAGAAAAGTTCATAAATCATATCAAATTCAATATACCCTTTGAAAACCCTGGGAAATGTATAGATCTATATATAGCCAAATATCTAGTGTGGACTGTAGTCAGTGTTGCGGCGGCTACCTGTAATTTACCAAATATTTGCTGTCAGTGTGGTGCTACTTATATACACAGAAGAGTCCATGTATTACTGTCAGTGTCAACATTAATATTGTCATTGTATGGTCGTGTCAAAAGTCTCTGAACACAATGGTGAAATAACTGCTCGTATTACATTAGTTTATAGTTATCCAATGGAGATATCGCACACTGGTACCATATACAATGTATTACAGCCATAGTTCATAGGCAGCATGAATCATTGCATGCATGTACGGCAAGTGCAGAATCATGCACATGAAGATCAGAAGATCACGCTCTACAAGTTCAACTACGTGTTCAGTACAAGACGAATGGCACTTGTTTCATGTTGTATCAGTTTAACAACATGTGAATACAAATACTCTCTCCAGAATGCCTATCTGAGTGAGTAGGAATCAGTTTATGTTCAAGAATGCTTTAATCCTTGTAAATATAACAAACAAAGTTTGCGTGCTACAAGAGGCCATGGTTATTTAGGTGTCAGTGTTGAGATGGGGTCTGGCCTTCCACCAGCCAGGTGCCAGCCTCCTTAACTGCCACTCCTCTACAGGCAATTTAAACTTGCTTACAATGGCCATTTGACTGTCAGGAATTAATATCACAAAGATTTACTGAAAACAGCCGCCTCAAATTGTGGAGTTTTTGTTTGGTTACAAGATCATTAATCACTCCTGCAATGGATATTGATGTTTCGTGTCAAGTTTACAGAGCATGACAAAAATGAAAATTTCCCTGGCACTTGGGTCTGGCCCTGACGGGGTGAACAGCATCCATTCCTGAACAGGCGGGCCAAGTCCTTCACTAGCACAGCTTTAATCGTCAAGGTGAAAGATAAAGTAGCTTTGTCTTATCATGTACTTGTCTGATTAGGACCACTTGAACGTTTTTCCACTAATAGTGATTAATGCAATGTCCACAGCTGACTACCTCACCCCTCGAAAACATCCCAGTATGGACTGGCCCATTGTGACACACGTCCATCAAAGCAAATGACTCTAGAGGTACAGAAGGGATCTCTCTCTAAATATGTTCTGCAATGGAATTTGGGATGCCAATTCTGTGTGTTTTAGTCAAGATGGACACCAGAGGGTACAATATTATGCATAGCAACACTGACAAGGGACCTGAACTGCTTGCAAATGGACAATGAACAGTAACGCATCAAGAAAATCACCTAACAGTGCCTCCGCAGACTGCCAACCATGGGTGGCCTCAATGCTAATTCACTTCCTGAGGCCCTGTTAGGGAGGAGAACATTCCTAAACCTTATTCCATCTCATTATAGCACATATATTACTACATGAAATAGTGAATTTATCCAGCAATGGATAAATTAAAAGCATATAAACAGTTTAATCTGTAGTTAAAGAAGAATTAAGTCGAGGGATTTTGCTCCACCCAACCTCACCCTCACCTGTCAACCTCTATCTCTATATCTACATCACACCCCTCACATGTCAAAATTCCTATACTTTGAATACTGTTATACCAAATCTAACAGTAAATTTCAACAAAATTAACTATAAATTATTTGCAATAAATAGTAGCACATCTGTAAAATATACTATGCATATCAATTTAATTTACCATTGAATACTTTTAACTGATATAAGAATAATGTAGAAAAACTTGTCAGAAAGAAAAATCTATACTTCCCCTATCACAGATAGGCAAATATATTTACAACATTTTTGGTGCTAAGTATTTATACTAAATAATTTAATAAATATATACCCATTAGTTAATTGCTCAATATTATAGACAGCAGCAAATTAGACGACATTAAAACGAGTGACAACACTTTTTCCCAGTAGTATTGATGTTGCCACACCCCACATGACCATCGATACCCAGTCGCCACCACTACCCGAACTTACATCGACAAAATTTACGATTTTCAGACGATGACAATTCCCCACAGGCTGCCATCACATAATATTTCATCGGACAATCACGAAATGCCGACTGTCACGATCAACGGATTATAAAATGCGACGGGGTGCATTTCAAACGTACGAAACAAAAACGGACAATTTCGCAAAATTCCTTACCAGGTCGAGAATACATCCAAAGGTACATGTGTCCGGCAGCAGGCAACACAGGGGTGGCATCTTGTCTGCCAGTGGCAGGAACGACGCAGCAGCGGCAGCAGTAGCGGCGGCAGTACAGGTAGAACACATGCTTTGATTGCAGTTTGCTGCCTCATCCCTCCCCGTCAGTCCATGACTGTTTTCACTGCCAGTGTCGAGTGGCGGAGGAGATCGCAGAGGGGCCCCTGACCCCACACCCCAGTGACGGCGGAGGTAATATATCATGTCAGTTGCTAGGCTATGACACTTGACAGACTGCCAGCCAGCCTGCTCGGTCGGAGAGAGAAAGAGAGGAAGGAAGAGAAAACTGTGTTGGAAAGAGAGAAGAGAAGTAGAGGATAAAAGTCGCTGCGGAGGTGGGAAAAGCCGTGTGGAAGCCTGCCAGTGTCCGAACCGCTCCGCTGTAGTGATAGACAGACAGAGGGATAAGTGTTGTTGTCTTTTACCCCTGCCACTGCAAGCTCATTCACCAATCTCCGGAGGAGGGGTGAGAGGGGGGGGTCACTCACTGCACACATACACCCTACACGGGCGGGCAGTCAGTCAGTCAGACCGAGAGTCAGATTGGAGTCAGATCAGAGCAGGCACGGTGCACACAGTCGGAGCAGGAGACTGATGATATTAGCAGGCAATATCTCTAAATCAATGCCCACTGTATTGCCCAATTGTTGCTAGTGAGGTTACACGTTTCACTGGGTAAGGTGTCTGCTGGACTGAGAGGTGTTTGGCCGTACATGCTGTACACTGGATGGGTGTTGGAGTGGAGGTGCAGGGCTAGACATCTGGCAAGTGGAGGCGATCTGCTAAGTGTAAGAGGTGTCACTCCGACTACATTGGATGCTATCTGGATGGGTGCTGATAGCTGGAGATTCCCTCCTCTGTCCCCTACAGTGGGATCAGCCCTGTCTGTCAGAAGTCACTCAGGGACCGCGATACAGGCAATCTGAGGTGACCAGGAGGTATCCAAAATATTTTGCTGTGCTCATACTCCAAAATAACCCTCGCAGAGCAGACAAATAAACTGAGTCAGTGTGGATGGGGATAGCAAAACAAATACATTAAAAATATAAATATATATATATTAAAGGGAAGAAAATAAGGTAGTGTTTACAATATATATGCTTGTCATGGACAGTGTGCCAGAAACAGGATAATAAAAGGTGAAAAAGTTATTCACTCAACGCTAATTTTATTTAAAAAAAAAATAAAAACTTAAAAATCAGAAATACCACAGCCTGCCAACATAAATCTTGACCAATTTTTTTAATTTTTTTAAAAATCACAACAGATTCACGATATAATTTGATTAAATTGGACTATTTTGAAAATACTACCTTGTACTAACATTTCAAGAAAAACACATACTGTCTACTGACCAAGCCAATATCTGGTATTTCGTATTCGTAAAACCATATTTTTTCTTGACACAAATACATCTTCTATGATATGTTAGAATGGTGATAAATGTTCTTTAATACACGGAATAACAGTTGTACTCATGGAAATCTTAGATATTGAGATACTGTTAATAATTTTATTAATTTAGCTTAATGATTTAATCTTAAACTAAATTAATAAAATTATTAAGAAGAATAATGAATTGCTTGTTGGCTAAATAAGTTTCATTCGTCAATAGTTTTCAATATTATAATGCATTACTGTACATGTGTAGGACTTTTCACTCCCATATGAATCATGGTTGACAAGCTCTCCAAATTTAATGTTATTTAATAGGACAATAATGAGACTTGCCCAATTTAATGACAGTAAAACTTTAAGATTTACAATACAAATGCAACCAGATTGACCAAAAATCTATTCATGCTAGTCACATTTGATTACAAATGACAAGAACCTCCTCCAATGTAATTCATCTACTGGGAGCTAGTAATGTTAACTTTCATGTGATAGGAACACTCCCAATTCAATAATGTAAGGCCCACGCGATGGTAGTCTCACAACCCAATGGCTACATGCTTTGACATCACTACTCTCTTGAGGTGACCAACACAAGGACAGAAGCAGCTTGTAATCAAATCGAGGCAAAAACTATGGCTAATATTTAGACCCGATAATTACATTAAACATGGACAATCCTGTGTAAAATGTGAAACACCTTAACAGCCGTCAGAGTAAATCTTGGAATTACAGCCACACGCTTTTTGTTCCCATTCTATAACATCATTTCCAACTGATACAATGAAACAAGATCAGAAAAATTCTTTTACATTGATCGCATTTATCAAACAATAAAGTGTTCAAGATGCAGATGAAACCGGACTTATTGTTCAGAATGAGACATTGAGGCTCTTCCTAAAACAACAGCTTGTTAATCCTAAAACCAGACATTACAAGTAAGTGACAACATATATTTTACATGGCCAACGTATTATCATTATTCATCAGTAGTCTTACATGATGGCTCAAGCCGTACAAGCTGGTTTGACATGCAGAGAACAATGGTAACGATGTCAGTGACAAGGGAAGTCACTCTATTTTCACCGAGGACCACAATATTCAAAAGTATCCGGCAGCTGTACATATTTTTGTTGTTTGTCCGAAATAGCACAACAAAATGTTTCTTCTTGTATTTTATGGGAATAAAATATATTGAAAGTAAGTATTTTAGGTTGTTTGAATTATCACATGATTCCTAAGAATTAGAAACATGTAAATAAAGTGCAATAACTCATAAAAAATGCAAATTTAATAAATGCAAATGTTCTTCAATCCATATTGATTTCTTAATTTACTTTTCAAAAAAGGGAAATTAGGACAATTAGACAAAATTAAACCAGTACCAAATTAACAAGAATCACGTACAACCATATCTTCAACCACCAAATAATGAAACTGTGATATACTATTAAAATGGTATGGTTATTTATATAAACTACAAAAGAAAACCAAAGACTGATGGGGAAATATGATACCGCAGAAGAGTTAACCTTTTCCAGTTTGGAAGTATTGAAAGTATTTTCTCTGCAGTACACGATATGCAAATCTCTAAAATAAAAAACCACCAGAAAACACACATACCAAGTGTAGCGTAATATTATGGACTAATGCTAAAAAGTGCCATCATAACGACAGCAACACTGACTGCTAAAAGAGAACGTTTGTAAAAAGCTATGACGTCCTCTTTCCCCTCCGCTCAGAAGAACGCTAATCTGCTTCCAATAGCATTAGAAGACCCACAACTTCCAGGAGTTCCATTTCTGCCCTAGCTCTTGGGTATGGCTTCGTTCCTCCTCCTCTGCAATATTGTCACTTGCCAAGGGCACCATACATTGGGGGATGCCATAGGGACCACAATATGTGATCTCGCAATGGTTTTTATGAAATATTAATAAAATAATCCATTACAAATTTCCCACAAAGTTAGATTACTGACAGGCACTGAGTTCACTCACTACAACCTGAAGAATGAATTCTAACTTCACTATACAGTTGTACGGTTCATATCGAGGCATCTACTGCTAGATGATGCACGACTGACGTCTGTATGTATTTAGACTCTAGGACCCACAAGGGAAATTACAATAATACATACTATATAGATGGATCAACATGCTGCAATACACCTATGTCCACTATGCTTATACAATAATATGCAATGCAAATTATTGCTAATATGCTATTTTTATTTTTATTTTTGAAGAAAAATGTGTTTCCATTCAGATAATTCACGATTCTCCATACTCATTTAGGTGCCCTGATCTAGATATCAAAACGAGGCCTTACCCGCTTAGCTCAAGGTCACCAGCTGATTTAACACAAATTCCAATGGGAATATTGTGATTCATTTTGATGCAAGTACAAAGTATTTATTGGTTGACAATCATGTCACTATTTTATATTTTGTAGGAATGTATATTTTGAATATGAACACTTAGTATTTATCTATTTATTCAATCTAAAAGATCGCTAAATTTAGACCAATCTACTAAAGCTTGTGAAGTTTTTATGTCTTACCAGATCAACATTAATACATTAAACACCTAATATAGATGTACATGTATTAGCATGTCTTATTATATTTATGACACAATAGTGACACAACCACTTATCATGGAAGAAGCAGACAGTGAACAGAGTCACTTACATGTGACTGTAAAACACACATACACCATTGAAACAAGTGCCATTTCTTCACAGGCATGGGGCAGAAGTTAATAAACTTTGGTGTTTTAAATAGAAGAAATATTACAATTTCCAAGACGTGTGGTGATGTAAGTTTTCACGAGATGTTTAGCTAGTTTAGTACTCATCAGCTGCTATGCAACTGTTCACACCGCTGCTGTGAATTGTCAATATCAGAACATCGTATTCAACTTGCAAACAGTAAATGAAATTGTCAACCTTATTGTGAAATTGGGATCCTCATCTCTTCTGATGGCCCTAATCCACCATTTCCATAAATGAACATCTTTCAGGAAAGTGTGAAAGGACAGTGCGAGTCATGACGCATGCCACCGTCAGATGGCAAAGCCAGTCATGATGCCCCAGTCATGATGCCGTTCCTAAAGCCTTGTTTTGGTATGATCTATAGAATGGGGTGGGGTGTGTGGGGGTGGGGGGTCCATATGAATAAGTATTAAGAAAGGCCAATTAAAATACTTGGTGGTTTATGGTCTAACCAACAGCTGTTTTCCCAACAAATACTAGACTTTTATACTAGAGTTGCAGATTTCCTTATTGAAATATACTTTGATGTACCCTATTAAACAAAGGTCAAGGATGCTATAGAATACTACAGGATAGTACATAAATGGGCAATGTCTATATCTTTATTAGTCATATTCTGTTCACTGATCAAGGCAGCTCGATAGTAATGTAATAATGGTTATACAGTGCCCCCTCGATATAAGGCTGTTCGATACAGAGCGTATTCGGTTATAAGGCTGGGTCAGATGTGGACCCCATTTTTATTCTTTGTTATTTACCTTCACTATTATATAAGGCTGGGGGTATGTCATGGACCCCAAATACAGCCTTATATAGAGGGGACACTGTATTATCATATCAAGAATGTCATACCAATCTCTGGTTCATATTACCATTTCAAGTTATGTCATACCCTATCAAGTCATCAATACCATAGTACCACAAAGATTATCATACCAATCACTGGCATTATTACAATATCAAGTTATGTCATACCCTACCACTGACTAGGCACATTAGTATATCAAGTGGTATTGATACCCTACATCTCAAATGACTTGCACCTGACGTTGTTATTCTTAATCATACCCACCCTCATCAATCTGTCAGTGTAATCTGCTTTTCCAGCAAATCCAGAATAATTTAATTGCTACGAGGACCTGGTGAATGGCAACTGTTTATGTTGCACAGGGCAAGTGGGGCAACCTCAGTAATCGCCTGACAACTGGCTTAAGTTGTTAATAGCCTGTGTGTGATTGTATGGCCATCGCTACCAATAGCCGGCACCAATAGCCCACAGAGCGGCACCAATAGCCCACAGAGCGACACCAATAGCCCACAGAGCGGCACCAATAGCCCAGCAGTGGCACGGGGTCAATGGGGCCAGGTCAGTGAGCAGAACCGTGGTGCACACAAGGATACCTTCTCTGCAGAGACCATTCCATAATATCGACTAACACTCCCCTCCTACCTCCCACCTCCCGAGGAGAACACAATCTACAGTATTCTCCATGCTTCATCTAGAATTCTAAATGCAACTGGCAGTTCTACCATATATTTATGGACTCTCACTTTGATATCATTCACTGCAAAGATGTGTAATAGTAACATAATGTGGCCATCATCGCTATATTGGAATGGGATTGTCTTTATCCAACATCAGTTCATTTTCCAACCTAAACTTTGGTAGAAAGGTTAATCTTTAGTTTCATTTCATTGAAAATTAATGTTTTAGAATTTAGTTATTGATAATATTGATAGACATTTGTTGAATTTAACATTTATATAGTCAGGAATAATTCAAAATATCATGATGCACATTGAGATAGCTTGGTTATTAGCTTGGAGAAAGCCTTCATGAGGTGGTAGGGTAACTACATGGTAACCTGGAATAATAAAAAAAAATATTTTAATTTTTTTTTCAACCAGAAAATACAAAATGCAATAGTCTTCTTGGTGTTCTTCATCTGCACCCACATTGCTTGCCAAGAGCGGAGTCGTCCACCCTTACATGGAGTCAACATGCAGCAAGGCAGGAGCACTAGAACCGGTCAACTTCAGGCATCCTTGAAGGACTATAGATTTCTACACCGACCTCTTCAGGCCACTTGCACAATAAATGTGATCTTCTTCAAATGATTATCCCCGTTTCCATTTGGGTCAGCATTTCTTTCTAAATTTTAGATATTGATTATTTTCCGCGAGATGAGAAGCTCTTCTGCCCATTGTTGAAGAGCTCTTAAGCCTCGGAACATGCCGTGTAACACTGTCGATGGACGATCACTGCGAAAAACACATGCATGCCTCATAGCTTCTAGTTCCTATAATTCTCCACAAGATGGAATCCGATGAAGGCAGGAAGAAGCGTATTCAGCTCGCTCACATAGGTTACAACATGTTCCTGTATCACAGGCTCAGAACAGCAGAGGACCAGCCAGAACTCAGTGTCTGTGTATCATCGTAGACTAATTTATTTCATGTTTTCAAGGCATTAACTCTATTGATGCCAGTAATTGTGGGATTGCTGGAGTGACACAGCTGTCACTTTGAGTCCATGTGCAATCCTCCCAAATAATTCACCATTAAAGGACAACTGATGTAGATTAATAGCATCAAATACAGATACTACATGCCATTCCATGGTAAAACATAGCAGTGGTATGTGTCTAGAGTATTACTGCAATATACACTTAATTCAGTCAGCACAAATGAATATCCTCATATACAAATTAATATTTCCCCAATGGATGGCATATTTATAGAAGTCAATGTGTAAATATGTCTGTGGCACTTAGCACCATCATGCCAAGCTTCACGTAAAAACTGCACAATGGAATTGAAGTAAATACGAACAAATGCTCACAATGTTAGCAATGGCATCACCCACCAATATTCTGAACAATAAAACTTGCAGGTGGTGAAGCTAAAATGTAGAGAAAATAACTAAGCATATGATATCATCATCATTATTAATAACCATGTCCCATCTTTCCTCGACTCACCTTTACCCCCGACACATCTACTGGATATGGAGATTAAAAGGAGGTTGTACAAGCACCATTGGCATATAGCAAGAAGGTACAAGTAAGGCAACTACAGCAGATAACTTACCATAGAAGCACCATTGGCGTAGTAGTGAGGTTCAAATAAGGTAAGGTTAAATGAAGGTGATTACAGTATAGGAATCACAATAGAAGCACCATTTGTGTAGTTTATTTTTTTTACGAATTGGGTTTTAGAGCACTTTCAAGATTCTTTCACTTATATCACAACTTGTCAGTCTTAGGGTAGGAGGAAATCGGCAACATCCGTAGTGGTAACTTAGAGCACCTTCAGGTACTGACAGACCACGGATGAGAGCTGTACTGCTACTGTACAGACAGTGTTTGAACCAGGAACTTTTGTATCCTAATTCTAGACCTTCCATTGCGTTACTACCAGCCTCCAATTGGCATAGTAGGAGGTAGAAGTAAAATGACTACCATGGTACTATAAGTAAGGCAACTATAGCAGATAATTTACCATAGAAGCGCCATTGGCGTAGTAGAGAGGTTCAAGTAAGGCAACTAGAGCAACTACAGCTGATAACTTACCATAGAAGCACCGTTGGCGTAGTAGGGAGGTACATGGAAGCCGTACGGCAGATAACTTACCATAGAAGCACCGTTGGCGTAGTAGGGAGGTACAAGGAAGCCAACTGACCCAGGTCCAGGACCAGGTGGTTGTGAGGCGGACTTATCTGGAACAAACACATAACAACTTAGACAGTGCCATCACATGCACATGTGCAGTTTCATAGGCATTGCATACAACAGTTCTCTTTCTTTTAACACAATTATATCGTCAAATAAAGAAATGGGATATAGGATCTTAAAATATCGGTTATATTTTTTATACTATTTATTCAGATATGATAAACAGCAGGGAGGTCACAAACATCACTGAAATGTTGAAATATATTGGCATGTGTGTGTGTATGTGAGTGAGTAAGTGAATGAGAGTGAGTGAGTGAGTAAAACATGGCCGAACCATGAAGTAGTAATAGTCTATAAGCACCAGATGGGCATTCTTTACCAGGCTAGGTAATTCAGTTCCAGTGCATGTCTCATTTATCTAATTATTCCGGAATTGCACAGAAAATGGAAGATGAAAGAAATGTGCACAAGACAAAAGCTACTGCCAGACCCAATGACAGACTATTATATTAGCCAACGACTGTCAGTAGGTAATCACCAGCTTTGTCGTCCAACTGGGCCACCATCTTCCTGCTCATAACAAGTGTTTGAATTTCATGTAAAACCTGCTCACCTTAAGATCGCATTTCTGCGGAACTGAAGCAGTAGAAAACACAGCCATATTCAATAAATGATGCTTATTAAAAGATACTCCAGTCTAAGGTATCAATTTAATATTAGCCTTTGAAAGCTGGTCTCATGGAGACATGAAAGCTGTACCCGGGAGGCACAACATTGGCAATCTTTTATACCCTTTACTTTCATCAGGCTTCCGTGTAAACCAGGCCTGGCCAGGTAAAAATAATCAAGTAATGATAATGAAAAAGTAGTTAGTTAGCCAACAACGACTGCAGTGCACGGGCTCACAAGGAAACAATGTATGGGAATGAAGCAGTGGAACGCATTCATTGTGATTATTATTTATAGGATCTGGGTTCAAGTTGGACTAAAACTCAATTCTAAATGTCACATGTGTTCCATAACAATGCTAATTTTCTACTACTAAACAAAATTTAATGAAGTCAGGAGGCGAGGTGAAATACTTCCGGACAGCGGTTATATCTTAGCTCCAGGCATGAAATGTAAGGGGGACAACTCTGTGGTACTCCGCCGTGGCATCCCTCACTGACAGGCCCTTCAGCTAACACTCCATGATCTGCTTGTATGCCTTACACTTAATCACACCGCTGTGACAGCTCCACACACCACACCACACCACACACACACACACTACCCCACCACACAACACCACCCCCATCCCATACTACACAACACCACCATACCACACACCACCCCACACCACACACACACATCTGACCGAGTTCAGCACATAGATGAACACACCCACTACTTCTGATGTACAAATAATCACCTTATTTATACCAACCATACCGTTATTATTTAATTAACCCGTTTAGTAAACAAATCATCAATGTTACGCCGCCTGTCTCTGGCAGTGCAGGTAATTGTGCTAAACTCCATGCCCTCTACTGCACCGCCATGCTCAGTGATAATAGCCCGATCGCTTGCCAATGAGGTCACACAGCCATTATCACGGACAATTATCCCCAATATGGCCCTACTACCCTTCATCCAAACCACATTAGAAACTGCCCTGGTCACCAGATAGGGCTGAACACATGCAATTGTGACATATGTCTGATACCAGATACCGGGTTTTGGGTTTTGCCTCAGTCGTAGGTTGGGAATTTTCATTGGATGTTTTCTACACATTTTTTTTTAACCGGTTGGCTGACCAGCAAGTGATCAAACCGAGAAGCTGGAGCTAGGAGGCAGCATCAGCGAGGAGAGGAGAGGAGAGGAGAGGAGAGGAGAGGAGATGGGCTGGCGGCGTGTAGCGACTCCATGTTACACAACACTGCGCTGCCGCATGCCACCTCGCCAACAGCTCACCCTGGAATCAATAGCAGCAATCAGTCGGCAGGTCTTGGAGCCAGGCAACATCAGCGCCAGTGGTCCAGTGTTTGCCAGCAGCCAAGATGGCGTAACCAGTTCTCTCGTAACTAGATGACCAATTAAATCCGCGTCAGACACCAGCTCAAGTGGCTCTAGTCTGCCGAGACTCGCACAGTATCAACCAATTAATTTTTTGCAGAAAACAAAAATTAGTCATAGCCTGCAGAATATATCTGACGATCTGATAAATGCTATAGACATTTTTGTAAATAAACATTTACTTTTTAAGTTGCTAAATTCAAATGAAATGTAATCCACAAAACCAGAATAAATAAATATATGTCATTGCAGTGAATCAATTGCATGAACCTTTAGTTTGTTCCATTGCTTAAGCTCGGCCAATTTTCAACCCAAAATGAGCATAAACATCACTTTGAATGATTAGCTTGAATTCTCGTAAGTTGTGATTATATCTACAGCGGCGATTATTGAAATTGTATCTGTCCTCCAAAGCAGGATGTTGCCGCTCAGTGGAGTAGTCAGTGACACATTCCGTCATTACTGACGATAGACTCGACTTTCTGCTGGAGCTGGAGTGGGTAAACACAGGGAACACTGGACAAGAGAAACTGTGATTAACTGGCTTTAGAGTTAGCCACTCTGGGACTGTCACTACCCCAACCATTGGCAACCACGTCTCATTAAACAATACTAATTATGCGAAGCAGCGTGCCCACGTTTCATTGTAATGCACGAGTGTGTCCAACAACTGCTCATTTCGACGTGTTCCGGCTGGTGACCATCCCCTCAAGCTGCCAGTAATCCCTGGAGGTGCAGACCATATCCCATCCCATCCACACACACCATTGTCCTCATCAGCATTGTCATCTTGTCCTAAATGTCCTGGTCCTGTTGTCAGTATTGTCCTAGTTGTCCTATTGTCAGCATTGTCCTTTTGTTAGAGTTACCCTTGCCATGCTGTCCTAGTTGTCAGCCGTGTTTATATACAACTGTATTTATAACTAACTGTGGACTGTAAGGTATAGTACATGAATACTATAAAGGGAAGTACTGCTGTCTGTACTCAACGTAAACACATACCTACTCCCATTGCTTCACAGAACAGATGCCCACAATTAATTGGAAAACAGTTTTAGAAAAATGTTCAAGTAATAAGTGCATGTATCCTATTATGTATTTTCTATTAAATTGTACATAAAACAATTGTATATCTACTTGTTTACATCGAGACTTGTACAGTAATATCCAAACTGATATAGCAATATATTAACTTGATTAAAATCCTAACCATATATGTGTAGTGCTATTCCAACATGCATACAGGATAATGATCTAGTGTCAGTAAAATTCAGTGTCAACAAGCAGGCAGATGTCCAATGATGAAGGAAAATAATATCTGTGTATACTTCTATGTCTGTCCAGGAATAATCTGTGTATACTTCTATGTCTGTCCAGGAATATCTGTGTATACTGCAATGTCTGTCCAGGAATATCTGTGTATACTTCTGTCTGTCCAGGAATACCTGTGTATACTGCAATGTCTGTCCAGGAAATTGTTAGAGGAAATTAATCTTCTTGACCCAACGTATACAATTTAAAGTCCTAACGACACATGGAATGTTTCCAAAATAGTATCCCTGGTACGTCCTTGTGAAGCAAAAAAACATATCTTCAAACTTTTCAAAGGAAGAATCTTCAGCAGAAAAACAACGCCAACTGTCCAGCATCAAGGTCAGACTGGAAGTACAATCAGTATTTCATCGTGGGATTAATTTGTATCATAATCAGTGTGGTTTCACCGAAGCTGTGACACTCTCAGATGTAATGTGGTACAGGGTTGGTCGGAAGTTAGAACCGAGCCCCGTCTTTGATCTGCTGATATAAAAGATCCATACCCATACCCAGCAAGGCATCAGGAGGCGAGTAACATGGCTTCAAACAGTTGTTTCCAGCATAGACCAGGATATACTTTAGGTCATCAGCTCCCAAGTGAGATGTTCAGCATGACCGTAGAGCAGGCATATAGCAGTGTCAACAACAAACTTCTACAGAGCCGGCTTGGTAAACAGCAGAGTGATCATAATGATTTTTAATTCAGTTACAAGTTAGTCACAAGAAAATATTTCAAAGTCAGTGGTATCTATGAAACCTAATAAATTATTTCAGTCAGTGGTATCTACGAGACCTAATAAATCAAAGAGATCAATAATATCATAAATGAAAATAAATTTTGTCATAAGAAAAGTGGTATCTGATGCTAGACATTTAATGAAACTAGAATATTGACTTGTAGGGCCTAGTAGTGCCTATACCATTTAATCCCATGGTTTTAGGAGGATATGTCAGGTAAATTGATAAGAGATAGGTGGAACGGTACAAACACTGTTCTTCATTGGCGACTACCAGGTACTCATGATACTGTCTAGACATAACATGCATCCTTGTCAAGTGCAGTATCCGTGTATGTCTCACACTGAAGGACTAAGTTGTCTAATCAGTCTAATCATACTGGTGACACCAGCGTCTAATCTGTACCACATCCTGTCAATCTGATGCTCATCAGATCCTCTGTCACCACCACAGAACACAGCGATAACCTCGTCACAACCTCGTCACAACGCACACCCTCAGAATGATAACCTCTGAAAACTAGCCTCCTATCAACATGTCAGCAACCCCCTGTACACTTATATCAGCTAAATACACATGCATACCATTACCATAGATGTATCAGTTAAATACACATGCATACCATTGCCTGATGTATCATAGATGTGTCAGCTAAATACACATGCATACCATTACCATAGATGTATCAGTTAAATACACATGCATACCATTACCATAGATGTATCAGCTAAATACACATGCATACCATTGCAAGACATAGATGTATCTGCCTACATACTGCTAGAAAACATCTACTCAATGACAAATAGAGAAAACATTCATTCTATCCTAGTTTTCACATTCTTCTTCTTATTAACTTTACTTGGATATGGATAGATTTGGTAATGAAAAAAAACTTGGGGCTCGACAGTAAGGATTGTCCACCTGTCCGGGACAGGTATGATCCACAGGCGGACATGTGAATTAGCCCAGATTAACAAGCATTTAACCCACAGTTACATGTCCAATAGGGCACAGGGACACGTGCCTCAAAAAGTTAATGTAGAGCCCTGAAACTAAAAAAAAGTAAAGATAATCATAACCGAAATAATATTGCTGCAGCTCATGGAGGAGTGTATAGGACAACAGCAGCTGTCCACCTAGACAGACAGACAGCCAGCCAATAGCCAGGCAATAACTGATGCCATACTGCCAACATTATCATGATCATCCTTTCCAATGGTGTTTCTGACATCATCTTCTTGTTACAGAATTCTCCACATCTTTGGTTAACAGCCAGACAGACAGAAAACCTATAATTTGCATCTTGGTAGTACACAATTGATGTTATTTGCTAGCTTTACATAAATATGTCAAAAACCTAGGTTGAAAT
Organism: Lepetodrilus ovalis; assembly: GCA_032361185.1. Taxonomy (NCBI): domain Eukaryota; kingdom Metazoa; phylum Mollusca; class Gastropoda; order Lepetellida; family Lepetodrilidae; genus Lepetodrilus; species Lepetodrilus ovalis. Next base: position 11,975 of record JAUTBQ010160268.1, on the reverse strand, counting down.
CAGCAGGCAGTAGTACCATAGATGTCTTGGCACAAAAAAAATAGAAAACACAGTAACCACAGGTACCGTAGTTTATAAAGAAAACAATTATCACATGTTAATGTTGACTACAATGTGTTTCATTCACTCTTTACCTATTGGCATGCTAATCTCATTGAAATACTTATTGAATCAATGACCAGAAAATTTACTGTAAATTGGTACAAAATATCACACCGGGAATACAACATACCAATAACTAGCAGGATTCTGAATCAGGTCTGCATACAAAACAATCCAGTTGTTATCAAATTTAATTTCACAATGTTTGATTTCTGGCATTTAAAAAACAATTTAATATAATTTTCCACCAAAAAATGCATAAACTGCAAGCTGGTGACCAATATGGAGATTAATTATGTTGATGCACGTTGCAATAACCAGTCTAGGACAGATCCCTGTCTGCGTTCACTGGCTGGAAGTACCCCTAAGGGTTATCGCATGTTCAATTCCTCATTTAAGGAGCTGGTTCCAAGGCAAAACTATGTGCTCTGTCTGACCTAAAACGCAGTGACTGTGCGCAGTGATGGAGTGATCAGTCACTTGCCTTCCTTGTGGCTTGTAATGGTGACCAGTCTCAAACAGCAACATGGACAGAGCAATTAAATAGGAAAACAAGTTCACGTTTTTATCCTATTTTTATGTTTTTAAAGTATTTGTGTCTTCAATGAAATAAAATTGTCATATGATAATACGGGTAATTAATAAAGGTCAATAGTACTCGAGTGACACAATATTTATTGGGTTACCTGATTACTGGCCGAGAACTAGTACGACAACGGGACTCATTGCAGAAATCTGTTCCTTGTCGTAGAGAGAGTGATTATGGAGTTTAACGTTGCTGCGGGAATCTTTCAAATTTGCGACAATCCTTGTTGTAGAGAACCTATCAATATTTTGGAATTTTATTGAATAATTTATCCAGTAAAATAAATCAGAAAACTTATAAAACTGCTTGTGTGTTTGGTCACTTAAACATTGGAAAAGTTGTAAAACCATTTCTGCATTTGTCAATTCATGGCATTAAAGTGTTTAAAATAGATCATGTACGGAAAAACATGTTTTATCAAATAGAAGAAAAAAAAGATACACACAATGTTTGTATTCAACAAGCAGTTTGTATGTGAGATTTGAAACAAATTGATCAAACAGAAGCCGATAGTAAATCTGCCGATGCTAATATACAAGTGACGATGACGAGCGATGGATGATAGCTTGGGCCACCTCTGTCGGCTGATTTGGCCAGGAATTGTGATGGACTGTAATCTCGTCTTCTGGCGTCAGAACTCTGGCAGACACGGGACTGCAATCATGTCCGACCCAACCATGTGACTGTGATGGACCGTGGACTGCATAATGACGGGTATGGACCACGGACTGACAGAAGGACTGACATCAGAAGGAAATTATCGCCAACAGTACGATAAAAATGTCATGCCAGTGTTGATCATAGTATTAAGCCAAATAGAATGCTGTCTTGAACGGTCATCAGACATAACAAAGACTGGCAGGCCGTTCAGCAGAGGAGAATACTTAATCATAACAGATAGTTTTCCATGTAAACAGCAAGTTTAGAGCTGAACAGGATTTCAGACGGTCAATTGATTTGTGGTCTGTGTATCCATTCCCGGGAAGATACGGTACTACCGACTGGTGACTATGACAGGGGGACAGGGTATTGTGTGGGAATACTACCGACTGGTGACTATGACAGGGTGTTGTGTGAGGATACTACTGGTGACTGACAGGGTGTTGTGTAGGGATACTACCGACTGGTAACTTATGATAGGGTACAACTGGTGTGACAGGTTGTTGTGTAGGGATACTACCAACTGGTAACTTATCATAGGGTGTTGTGTGGGGATACTACTGGTGACTATGACAGGGTGTTGTGTGGAGCTTTGTCATTAGCGGGTACAGTTTGTCATTTGTGGGTGAATTTAAAAAAGGAAAATGCAAGTTATAGATGAACTTTGGATGGAAAAATACACAGCAACCAGCAAAATATACAGTTAATACAGATAAGTCATAAGAAATAAATATCTGCATTTGCTAACTCTGGATTGGTTTGTATTTTAATCCAAAGACACTATTATATGCTTTCCTTCGTTAAATAAAGTAAGATGAGACAGAAAACTCAATACATTACTCATTTTGGACACAATACTGTCCATCTTAAGTGTCAATTGATTGAAGAAGGGAAAATAGCTGAACAGTGCTTGTGAGATGTTTGTTCTGTTTATGTGACGGGCAAGGATAAACAAGAAAACTGCATGGAGAGTAAGTAGATATTTCCATATGAGGAAGGAAGTGTAATCAATTGCCGTGGCCGTACAATACTTGAGCCACTTCCTGCGCTCAGGCCTTTGATACTAGGACAGCGTGTGCCGGGTCAGAACCGTGGCTCGCTTCAACAGGGTCACGACACCAGGGCACCACAACACACTGGCACCATGGCACCACAACACACCAACACCACAACACACTGGCACCACAACACACTGGCACCATGACACCACGGCATCGCAACACACTCACAACACACTGGCATCAACACACTGGCACCACAACACACTGGTACAACACAACAGCGCCACAACACACCATATTTGGCAATATTCATTAGCAGATTAAACAGGACAATAGGTGAAACTAGTCAGATAAATCATGAGCATATTTTTCACATCACTTCCACATCTCATAGATAGATGAGTCAAAATAAGTGGCACATGTTCAACATGGATATCGTTACATAATGTGTGTATTGAAATTGTATTGTCAACACCAAATACAGAAACAATTTAAAAAAATCATTTTGCTTGTGAGTAATAATATACTCTGATTGTTAAATGCTATGGAGAAAAATAACTCCATATTAAAATGCTTTAATGCTATGTGAAAATAATAACTCCATTTTAATATGTCTGATACAGTCAGATGTGGTCAAATATTATCAGTTTTACACTTTAAAAGTAGGGTCTAACATATCACTATGAAAAATCTATCTCTACCAAATTTCCGTATCTAAAAAAATATTATTTACAAATTGGTCATAAATTCCAATCAATATTGTCGCTGATCTCCCTGTATTTTACCAAAGTGGACATCAATTCCAAATCAATACGTAGAAAACGAACATAATCCTTGGGTTGAGAAGCAAGCCGTATTTCTACATGGAACCAGATTCCTGTACGATGACCAGGACAGAGCACAGCCGGGATGAAGGCAGAACCATGAACAGTATACAATGAAGGCGCCATGAACAGTATACAATGAAGGCAGAACCATGAACAGTATACAATCAATTGCTCCCATAGTAATGGGAGTTAATCATTTCATGGAAATCTTCCAGTCAATTGTACCTGCATCGATTGGCACTGGGTGATTAACTAATGGCTGTAGATCTTGGACTGGTGGTGGCTAAGGCTAACCTAGCACCTCTCTGTCACACTACAGATGAACAGGGAGGTTAGGAACTGTAGGGTTAGTCAGTACACTATGCACAGGCAGCCAGCATATGGCCATCATGGACAACCACTTCTACGAACATATGGATTTATACAAGCTGACATGCTTTCCTATGTGGAACATTTCATCACCAATCATAAACATTAAAAGTAATTAAAATTACTACATCTATTGTGCAGAGTGTGAATGTGGGTACTGGGAAACGACAGTCGAGAATGTCAAGCTCGACCTCTGGTGCTGGAAGATACCTTCACGCCACTGATATCTAAAATAGGATAATCTGCATGGCCACTAGGGGTGTCGTTTTAAGGAATATGACATTTTAAAATATTACTCGAAAAACATCTAACAATGTGACCCACTTACTACATCCAAGGCCATTGACATTTCCATCAGATGAAAGAAGCATATAAAGTATTGTTATTATCTTCGCTACTTGGAAAGTTTAAAACAAGTTGAGTAAGCAAAAACTTGAAAGTCAGCATTCTCTATCGTAGAGGCACCATCACTATTAAATTATAATAAATTATAATACAGTAATGGTATATGCAGGAAGATAATTAATTCATTTGACATCTATCTTGCATGCGAGTCGTCAAAAGTTGAAATACTGCCATCGTTGTGCTGCTACTAGTGGTCAGAATGTAATTATTGTATTGAAGTTAGACATTGGATAAATCATGGAAGCAATTACCATGCTATGCCCATGGTCCATTAGGATGTAAATGTCAAAGTTAAACTCCTCCAAGTGACAAATCTCATGTCAATGGACTTCTTCAAACTATTAATCTCAAAAATCCTAATTCTACCAGCCGACCACAAAACAGGATCTGTGGGTAAAACTGGGTCACACAGACGGCCATCTTGTCCTATCAGTGATGCATGGTGAGTTGGGTAATTATGTCCAAGCTTGCCAAGTGTATTTCCAAGCATGCTCAGTGCGTGGATTATCTTGGTCCGCCATACCCGCGCTCCTTCAAACTCCACTGACGAATGCGTAGCCGATGCAGCTGACACATCCCCATGGCTCACTTTGTTAAATTCGAATGTCACTGTCGTAAAATGTGTGCCAACTAATGACACAGGAGAATTAGAAAGCAATACTTTCTCATTTGTTTGGAAACCATTGTGATCAATCCATTCTCATTGAAATACAGAGCATGTAATCTGTGTGTTGTGTGTGTGTGTGTGTGTGTGTGTGTGTGTGCGTGCGTGCGTGCGTGCGTGCGTGCTGTTGCTGCTATTGTGTTTTTAAAGCTGTTATTACCAACGTTACTTACTCATTCTTTAATAAATAGTTTTATTAACCCACTACCTATATATAGCACAAGGACCTTTATACATACAATCCATCGTATGTAGTATAAATGAGAAATATTTAATTTGCAATGCGCCATGGCCAGGTTTGTTGATGAGAGTATAAATTTGAGATACTTCTTGAACAATTTGTTCAGTTCCCAACCTTGTGCTGATCCATGCACACATCTAGATTCCCTGCTGATGAAGTGACCACCCTCCGACTAGTGAGAGCCAGTGACATCAGTGTGTCAGAGTTGGCCATGTCAGTTCTACTTGGCTCAGCCTTGGTGCCTGTCACCCAGCAGTATTCTCCACACCCAGCTATTGGCACGATCCCTCCCCAGATCCCTCCCCAGTCGCGACCAGATCGACTCCTACCTCAGGCCGCCATCCAGCCTCACTGGCCACCGGCTAACATCCCAATAGGATTGCTGCAGGCTCTTGTCCCACTATCCCTGCCACAGGCTTCCAAGAAGAAGTGTTCAAGGGTTCCTTCTACCCAAGAGCAACATTTCAAACATAGGTCACAAACAGCCTCTAAGAATTTGTGTCATGTTTTGTGCAAGGGGTAGAATTATGTTTTTTAAAAAAAGCTGGGAAAGTCTCGAGGGCTGATCTGAAGTAACGCTGACTGTTACGAGGAGTTGTTGACAATGTACAGATATCACAGCGGTCGAAAACGGTGCTGTGTGCTCAACACTAATCCCTGTTGATGTATAATCTCTGCACTTCAACTTGATCAAGTTGATGGGAACTTTTGAATCAATGAGACTACTTTTTACATTCAATAACCATGTTGACCAAACCAATCTCGCCCCAATATTTGATGCTGTACTTTCTTTTGAATAAATCATTGCCTTCTGATGATAGTGCCAATGTAATCTCACAGAAATGTGTCAAATGTGCTTTAGACAAAAATATTCATGATTAGCAATTATCTTGATTGACACATGAATAATTGTAACTAGGTATTTGCACCAACACATACTGGAACAACATTGCTTCTTTTTGCATTGTTTTCAACTTGAAAGCAGAAAAGATTTAATTTCTCATTTATATAAGCTGCCGAGTGTGTGGGCAGCAGTAGGTGAGGCAAGGAAACCAGGGAAAACAATAACAGCCACCTTGCAGAGGAGAACCAGGATGTCGGAGGGAATAATTCATGAGCACATTTCAAGGCTGACTGCACCACATCCATAAGCTAATTAATCCATTGCAACACAGAGCAAAACTGCTGGACCATGGAAGAGCTTCCAGATACCACATCTAAACACCATATCCAGACACCACGTCCAAACACCAGGTAGTCAAATCCCATCCAAGTCTTCTGACATTTATCAGACTTCACACAGAAGAAGTGCAGCTTGTTGCTGTCTTAATTTTCCGCATCACTGCCCTCCAATATGGCCGGGCCGACACTCGTGTATCAGTCAACAGCCCTTGCAATCAGCCAGATTTCATCTCCTTTAGGGTCCACAAGGGTCCTTAGGTGCCAGGAGTGGTCCTCCCACAGGGCAAACACTGGTCAAGTGTACTAGGGCAACCTGATATTGGTCAATAGTCGTCACGGGTAGATAGTGTTAAGATAGTGATCACATATATTGGACTAAGACAGTGATCACGGATAGATAGGGTTATAGATTGGTTGACAGAAAATAAACATATTTGTATTTTCAAATGGGCACATTATCTCAAAATGGGTGAAATAATCCTCCAATATCAATTATTGTTACATAGAGTTGTACTTTCAGTGTGGCACCCAGTTTCCAGCTTCACTCATCCCAGGTGTGCCAAGTTGACACAATGCCAGATTTTGTCCTAGACTAGTTAGATGCCAAATGTGTCCATCAGCATTGTCATTCTATTACAACTGTGATTTTACCAGTGCGATTGCATTGTATTGTTCTTGTATGTGGGCAGTAACCTTCACAGCCTACAGTAACCTTCATAGCCTAGTTACCTTCACAGTCTACAGTAACTGTCACAGTCTACAGTAACCTTCATAGCCTACTTACCTTCACAGCCTACAGTAACCTTCATAGCCTAGTTACCTTCACAGTCTAGTTACCTTCACAGTCTACAGTAACCTTCATAGCCTACAGTAACATTTATAGCCTAGTTACCTTCAGTCTACAGTAACTTCCATAGCCTACAGTAACCTTCACAGTCTACAGTAACCTTCATAGCCTACAGTAACCTTTATAGCCTAGTTACCTTCAGTCTACAGTAACTTTCATAGCCTACAGTAACCTTCAGAGTCTACAGTAACCTTCATAGCCTAGTTACCTTCACAGTCTACAGTAACCTTCATAGCCTACAGTAACCTTCACAGCCTACAGTTACCTTCACAGGCTACAGTTACCTTCATAGCCTACAGTAACTTTCACAGCCTACAGTTACCTTCACAGCTTACAATAACCTTCACAGCATACAGTAACCTTCAGTCTACAGTAACCTTTACAGCCTACAGTAACCTCCATAGCATACAGCAGGGATGGAAATTAACACTAGCCCGCTAGCCCCGGCCATTTCTCCCAATTCTAAAGGTATCCTAAAGGCTAGTAGAAATTCATGTTTTTTGTACACATTTGTTATTTGTATCACTATTCGGGCTAGTAAGTTTTATAGGTAAGTTTGCATCGCTGATACAGTAACCTTCACAGCCTACAAAGTGATCCTCAGATAGGTGGTACAGCCAGCAGTAGGGTACAGTATTAACGGTTGATGCTCAGATAGGTGGTACAGCCAGCAGTAGGGTACAGTATTAAAGGTTGATCCTCAGATAGGTGGTACAGCCAGCAGTATGGTACAGTATTAAAGGTTGATCCTCAGATAGGTGCTACAGCCAGCAGTATGGTACAGTATTAAAGGTTGATCCTCAGATAGGTGGTACAGCCAGCAGTAGGGTACAGTATTAAAGGTTGATCCTCAGATAGGGTACAGCAGCTGAGGTAGATGGATAATTACGGCCATGTTAATATCATGATCAAAGACTGCAGGAAGGAGGTCAGGTGCTTAGTGCAGCAATTACTGACATCAAAGGAAGTGGGCCACAGCATGGGAGTCCAACTGTAGTGTGATCACTTCTACAGACAGGGACAGAGGACTGAGAGGGACATAGGGGAGGGCTTGGACAACTGGACAGGTCAAAGTTTGGACAACTGGACAGGTCAAATCTCGTCACACCTAGAAGATCCTGCAGTGTGGTGGGCACTTCTTTGTTGGATGTAGTTTTAAAATTTAACGTAGTAGTCACAAAAAAAAGTATCCATCTCTAGAAAATTGTATGTGATGCAATAAGGAATTTACCAAGATATTAAACACAAGTTGATTGTATTATCAATAGTTAATGACAGTGGCACATTACTAGTAATACAAGACAGATGCAGAACAGCTTTTGCTGACACTACCAGTTAACCTGCAATTTTACAAATCGTTAATTCACAGCAATATTCAGCGTACTGTCAGTTTTCTGCATGTTACGATAATGATGAGAGCATTGTCAACACATTGTGTCATGATCCTGGAGATTGGATGCAGAGCTGTGACCGCCAATGTGTGTACAGATTGTAAGAGGTAGACAATCATCACAATCAATGTGCAGAGATCTGTGACACTTTGATTTCACACATGAAATCCTCCCCCAGCAACTCAATAATGTGGAAAACAAACAAACTACTGATTAAAACTTTCCCCAGTGTTGGACAGAACTGCCTAATCTGACAGTGGTAACTGCCTACCACTGTTGAGCAGACGCGACATAATATCAGACAGTGGTAATACTGTATCAAAGTTGTTGATGAAAGAAGACAAAGTATATTTTCATATTGTTACATAATACACAATAATATTACATATTTTAGGTTGATTTAGTGTGTAACTTGAAGTTGAACTGTCTCAAAATTGATGTAAAATCACTTGAATGTGCTTGCAGTTTTTCCCAGTTTGCGAAAACACATCTAGAGAATATTCTTTGTGTCCGTACAGTAACTCACAGATAAGTCACTAGATCCTCCTACACCATTCACAGAGCGATCATTTCAGTAGAAGCCTAATACCTGTGTGGATAAACTGCCTATAGATCACGTCCTAACTGCCCTATGATATAGTAGACCCACACCTACAGACCACTCTCGGGGTCTATACTGTCCATGCTAGACCAATCCTCTGTCCACCCGGTCTCTGATCTACGCTGGTCCACACCAGATATTGATCAATTCAGCCAACTATGACCCCCCCTAGACACAAAGGTCAACCATGCATGACCTATCAGCCTACAATAACCCTTTATGACAAGGCCCAACAAAGGTTGTCCCGTTCTTTTTAGCACCTCAATAGACCCCACAAACCAAACATTACTAGCAATTCCAGGAAATCTACCATGAAAGGATTTAAAGGTGGCATTCCGGACAGGCCCACGGGACAACTGTAACAATCAGCTGTGAAGGTGGCCATTGTCCATACACTCATGAGTGCATTATAGGAGGCAGATCACTCACTTTATTACATACCTACTCATCTTAGTTAAGCCAAGCTGTATTGACGGTAGTAGGGATAATGGTATGGCCGGCCATCCTTGTATTCTGGCTTACCTAACCATAGGTAGTTAGTGGTGCCAGCCCTATATTATTTACACAATTAATATGGATGTAGTTTTCATTTATACTAGAGCACAAAAACAACTTATTCACCTAATATTATTAAATTTTGAGATTTTATTATATTGACCAACCATGCACTGAAGTAGAAAAGAGGTGATGAATTTTGCTGCATAGATCATCAGACATCTGTACCAAAGGTCCAACCTGGCACCACGTAAGTTACTGGTATCATTCATATAGTCATGATAGGATGCACATTCTGCGCAGCACAATTACTATCCATTGTGAAACCTACTTGAGCCTATTTCAAGTTTTTAACAATACCATAAAGTTTCACACTAGGAATGAACTTGATGAATGCCGAACAAAGTTGGCAGAACAAAGATGATATCTGCATCCAAAGAAGCTTCCCCGTAACCTGGCAACACTCAAGCAGTAGTCTGTCCAATAAAAGTGCTTCCCTTTGTATTTCTCCACAGGCTCCTATGATTTCCACACAAAGGAATGAACAACACAACGCTCAAGATATCACAATTCTATTAAAAAACCACGTTGAACAAGTTGAAGAGGGCTATTGATATGCTTTACAAGATACTGAAGAATTGTATTGTTCAACGAGTAGGGCAGAAGTAAATGTCGATTCAATGCCTCTCTTTACTTGCTACCTCATTGCATCACTGGATTCATATCATAACAATTTGTGATTAGACTCCTTCCTATGTCCTATTCTCTCTCCATCTCAGCATTGTTCTGTACATTCCCAGCATTGTTCCGCAAGTTCAAAGCATTGTTCTGCAAGTTCACAGAATAATTATGAACATTCTAAATATTGTTCTGCAAGTTCACAGAATAGTTCTGAACATTCCAAGCATTGTTCTGTACATTCCCAGCATTGTTCTGCAAGTTCCTATCATTGTCCTGCACATTCATAATAGTGTTCTGTACATTCCCAGCATTGTTCTGTACATTTCCAGCATTGTTCTGCAAGTTCAAAGCATTGTTCTGCAAGTTTCCATCATTGTTCTGCAAGTTCCCAACATTGTTCTGGAAGTTCACAGAATAGTTCTGAACATTCCAAGCATTGTTCTGCAAGTACCCAGCTTGTTGCTTCTTTCTCAATGGCCTCGTCACGGCTTCCGCCATCAGGGCTGGCTGAATGTCGAGTGGCACGGGTTCTGCTAGGTCAAACATAACGGCATTGTGGCGTCAGATTGGTGCTGCCTGATAGCAAATGAAGCCAAGACACTACACACGACGCCATGATCACGACCATAGCTGCAAACAGTGTGCAGATCTAATCCAGGAAGAGATGTTGTCCTGCTATCATACTGTTTGCTCTTCGTCTTCATTTCCCAGGCTTTGTCCTCTGCTAACATGCTTACGCCACGGAAGAAGACCGACAAGGTGGAAATAATCGGGTCTTGGCCAGATGAGAATCCAAGCAACTACGATTTTTGCTAGGACTTGATCCAGGCCAATATAGAGTCTGCCTCTGAACTCAGATGATTGTGATGTCTCCAGTCCCCCCCTCCCCCCACCCCACCCCCTCCCTGACAATAATATTAATGGCATAACTCATTAGGAAATGAACACTGAGTATATCAGGGATAAACTACTGGAGACTTCTGAATGTACTTGTTCCTTCACATCACTGCGGAAATCTTTCATCCATATGCAACAATGGAGATGACGGAATGTGGTATACAAAATATGAAAGTGACGTCCAATAGAGTGAGATCAAATGAGACTTTGGGACAGAATATTTAAAGAGAGAAGATGGCAATACTGTTTCTTTGTCAACCTGGTACTTGTAGAACTAGACTAATATGATAATAAAGTTGTAATTGCTTTCATTCAACTGATACCTCAGACATGCTAATATAACATAGCTTATATGCTAGTAATAATATACTGCAATCTTTGATATAGGAGTGATTCTTCCAGTTCTATGAACTTTCATGTTTCAATATAAAATTTAATGCGCTTACATGACAATATACCATATGTAAATGCAGTAAGTAGACTATAATGCTTACGAAGATAGAATTACAAGTACAAAAGACGTACAATAATAAAGTATTTAAAATATGCCCATGAATAAGCAAGTAGATCGTAATTTTTTACGAAGAAAATACTAATTTATATTTTATGAAAAAATGTAAGGCTTATTTAATTTCCTTGTTCTACTTTAATTCAGGTGACAAGAGCAAGCAATTATTTGCAAGTGGCCAAATAGGTCTATCTGACCTGTGGACATGACTGAATGTCACCACTAACTAGAGGACCCTAGCTAGACCCTACCTAGACCCTACATAGACCCTACCTAGACACACGATGGGAACAGACCGTCTTTGCTGCCATTTGGTAATTGTCCTTTAGACTGGCAATTATGTTATTTACCGTACAAGTAGTTGACACACTATATATGAGTCATTCTCAAAAGATGCCACTTTTTCTGTCTGTCCAGTAATGTCTTTCCAGTAACGAGACGTTTTTTGTTTTAGATAAAATAGCATCTATCTATCTTCCAGCGTTCCAATTGAGGTACATTTGTGGTCTAGATATAAC
>JAUTBQ010160257.1:0-12803 GCA_032361185.1 Lepetodrilus ovalis | reverse complement strand
ACTGGTATGTATTGTATTTAATATATGTATGTTCTTTATGTCACATCATGTGACTAATGAGAATAAAATAAACTGAACTGAACTGAACTGCACTCGAGTGTTGGAGAACCAGTGTTGGATGTTTTATACCGCGACACGGAGCTAGGAGTGTCACTGTTTGTGCAAAACCACTGAAGATGTGTGAATCGTTTCTAGTGAAACAATTGCGGGTAATCCTTTTTGTGAACTTAATTTTGTACATGAATGCAGCATGTTGGTATCCATTGTCGAGTGAAAGACCTGACCAGTATCACCGTTTTCACGTGCAAGGAAACTGGTACACTATCGTAAAACCGAAGAATTTGCAACTCCGCTTGTTTCGAGATTAATGGAGCAATGCTCTGATGTTGAGAGTAACAGGACAAGGACCGAAAGCAGGAAAATCTACGGAAGCTCGTACTACCAGAAATACTAGACAGAGCACACTGCCGTATAGAGACGATGAATGTGCATCAGGTGATGAATTTCCGGACAGCTATATTGAGGGACATTCAGAAGAATATGGTGAGGTTGAACAATAAATTCGATAATTACAAGAGGAAATTAAAACAGAACAAGTGAAACTTCGCAGAGAGAATACGGAGCTGAAGAAACGCGTCACGTCACTGGAAGAAGAAATGGATAAGTTAGAAGCGCACAGTCGGTGGAGAAACTAGCTGATTCACGGAGTTGCCGAGAAGCATGGTGAAACATGGGAGGATACGGAACTAGCTGTCAGAAGATTCATCAATGAAGAACTCCACATCACAGACGTACTACCGACCCAGAGATCTCATCGCTTGAAGACTCGAAACTTATTATAGTGATTTGTTTTTATTTTTAAAGATAAGGTTAGAGTAGCACAGGTAGCCAAGAAGATGCTGAAGGTAACAAAAGATACAGAGTAAATGATGATTACACTAAGAGAGTGAGAGAGACCCGTGCAGGACTGATTCCATATATGGTAGAAGCAAGGCAGAAACGGCAGACCGCATATTTGTCATATGACAAACTAGTTATCGAGGGAGATGTATATATTCTAGGGGGTGAGGGTCTGGAAAGGGTTGGAAGAAATAGGCGATTTAATGCTAAACCACAGATATTCTCACGTCCCCAGCCCCCTGGAAATCAAGGTGAAATCTCCAACTGCTTCTGGCTGTGGTGCGGATTCTGTTGCAGCCTAGCAGCGCGCCCGTGATCCATTTGGCGATAGGTGTACTGACATCAGCGGAGACATCAACAGAGACACCAGCAGCAGAGACTTGAGTTTACCTGGACATCTGCACCGTATGCTATCAGGTGCCGATCACCATTTGAAGTGACACCAGGTCCCGTGAAAACATGAAAACATGGCTGCAACAGGGTAGAAAATCGCTCCCACCAATCCACCACCATCTACTGAAAATGTCAGCAAATAGGAGAGGTTGAAGACTGAACAAGGAGGCGGACAGTCAGAGTAATACACCCAATACTAATTTGGATGAATATATGACCAGGTCGAAGTCAGCCACAGCGGATAAACCTGACGTTCAACCATCGTCGAAAACAGATGGGGCCACCATTACAGCTGCCGATATGACCGACATGAAGGAGTTTTTCTCACTGGCCTTCACCAAACATACAGCTAAAATAACGAATAAGATTGATGGTATAAGTGAGGACATAGCGGAAATTCGCAATACTATCCAGGAAACTTAAAAAAACGTTGAATTCAACACTGCTGACATACAGATCAACAAAAACGAAATTGGGAGGCTACGTGACGAGTTCAAAACATACAAGGCGGAAACAGAAAATAGGTTTTTAACACAAGAACTGTCTCAGAGGAAATCAAACCTCCTCATTTATGGAATACCTACGGTAACTCAAAAGACCCTGTAAGTGCATGCAGAGAGCTGTTTACTAAACTTGATCTCCCCCGAGCACGAGATATGATGTTTGTCAACATCCATCGACTACCTCACCTGGGTAACTGGGAACACACACGAGACTCTCCTAACCCGATAGTGATCAAGTTCGCCCAAATGCAAGACAGATATGAAGTCTTCCAGGCAAGTTTCAAGAAAGGTGCCGTTCTACGCCAAATCAAGACATCGATCTGTACTGACCTTCCCGTACCACTGAAGAAACAAAGATCACGTCTTTTTGAAACATTTTGAGTAAAGAAAACAATGGTGAGTGATAAATACTCATTGTCAGGACTTGAGATTTAACAGCAATCGGAATGTATTATTACTACTAACTGTGACAGGTTTACATTGCATATTACACAGCGTTTTAATAAACTATCTGACATTTCCACTGCTGCACTGGTCGGCGAAGAAGTTAGTTGTTTCATGACGTTTGACACGATTAGAAGTAAACACAGCACTACGTTTTGATTTCGTGATTATTCTGTTAATTCGTTATACACCTTAGTCAAATTAGACACAGTTGTGCCATGGAATGTGATTGTTAATACGATCGATTTACTTTTTTGATCGGCGTAAATGTAAAAAAAAGTTCAGCAGAGTGAAATTGAGCCATGGCAAAAAATATAACTTCATTTTTCACGTGATCGTATCTCGTTAAATACACCACTAAAATGAACTTTTTCATCACCAAGAAAACCCTTATTACTGTCCCTTTTCGATTGCCAATGATAATCATGTTGTCACTGTGAAGAAATACGGTATTTTAGCGTACATTGGTGCAGCCCCCATGAGCGCATTATTGCGCTACTGGGGTTACAAGGGTACAAAACGAGAGCGCATTATTGCGTCACTGGGGTTTCAGGACAAGGTATTTTTGACGCAATAGTGCGCTCCCGGTAGGGAAAGGGTTAAAGTGGCACCAGCAGAGTCTAGACATATTGGTCTAACATTGGTGGACAGAATATTGGTGATACAGCAGGTAATACTTCTGACATGCATGCAAACAAAATCAAAGATGGACATTTTCAGTTGTCGCAATACCAACAGGCAATAAAAACATGGAGGAGTATACATACTTCTCAACTATACAAGGAGTGTCCCCAAAGCTGGCTGCAATATGGCTGCCCGTGTTGAGGTCGCGACCCTTGATGGTGATGTACGATCCTCCAGCCTTGGGACCATTGACGGGCTCAATCGACTCGAGGTGTGGGCTCTGAAACACCAGATAGGTTTCAGAACATAATGAAAAATCCTCCATATTTCGGTCTACGATTACATATGAGATCAATATTATCTAAAAAAAAATACTTCAGCTATTATTCATCTTGATGTATCAAATGTGTAATTTCAGATTCGCAAATTATTTAGAGTTGCTTTCAGGATTCTTTCACTCATATTTAACCTTAGCACACTTAGATTCATAGCATATGTTACAGGTAATTCATGAAGGTACTTAAGCGAATGTACGACTAATCACCCTGTAGTAGAAGAGTTCCTCCTTGAACTGTGCCTCCTGAGATCCTATCTTGACCGTCACGTAACCCTTGGCAACCTGGCCACGCCATTCAGCTCGACAAACAATCCTGAAACACATGCAAGAAATTGTGTAGATTTCATCCAATTTCTAAAATAAATTGCTAGGAAGCACAACAAGAATCTGCATACCGATACATTTCAATGTGGCAGTTGTATTTTAGGATGGTTTATTTTATAAAAATGTATTTTTTTTCCTCTTTACCTGATGGAGGGAGAGTAGAGATGTCGATATGGTGTACACTTCACATTGGCAATGAACACAGAGTTCTCGATGTCATCGAACGTGGATCCGAGGTTGGATCCCTCGATGGTGACATTGGTGCCGCCCTGGATTGGACCCGACAGAGGCCACACCTAGAACATAACAACAGTCATCTTTACTTGTGTACAGGCAGGACATCAGAGTACCAATACCGTGACTAGTTCCTAAGGGTGTAGCTTCCTGTGTCATATACAAACAAGCATAACCAGTGCAGATAACTTTGATGCTAAGTCTGACATTACTACAACTCTGTATTCATGAAATGTGAAGAGAATATTGAGAAATGGCAATTATTTTTACCTAATCAGTCCTTGCTGAGATTGTTACCTGATTTTGTAGTCATTGATATAATTTCTGTTTGGTAGAGTAATTACATAGTGTTTGTAGCCAGTGTGTGTGTGTGTGTGTGCATGTGTGTGCGTGTGCGTGCGTGTGTGCGTGTGTGCGCGTGTGCGTGCGCGTGTGCGTGTGTGTGTGTGTGGTGATGTATTGAGCACGGGTGTCTAGTGTGCGTGTGTACTGTGACTGGGTACAGTGTATGTGAGTGTTGTATCGGATCAGAAGTCCAATGATCTACCATTAGCACATGTGTGCGGATATATTGTGTATGGGGATAATAGTGCATGAGAGTAATGCATGGGTATATTGCATGAAGGTGCTACATTCACAGACACTCATGCTGTAGTACTGACACTGGTGATCTTTGGCGCTGGACACGACGCCACGGACCGGGAGTTACAGTTGGTGCTGTACTTGCAGGCGTCGTCGCACCAGATACACTCCAGGTCGGACCGCGTGTAGTTCAGGTTCATACACAGTCCACACTCGTAGTTGGCCAGCACGTTGCACTTGTACACAGTGGCTGTAACACAGACACACAAACACGTGAGACTGGCGCGAGACATCGCAACACGGAGACACAAACACAATGGACTGGTGTTACACATTATACTTGTACTCGAGAAGAGGCAGCTGCTGACTCCACATCTCTCAAGACGCTGTCAGATCTGAAGAGGTGGTAAATAATTTCTGCTTCAAGACACGGACAGAGTAGAACAGAACCCTTTCTATAGTAAGGACAAATATACAAAGAGTAAGTATTGAAAATGAATGCAAGTTCTAGAGCAGAGGTCAGTGACCATGATGAGCACAACTGTATTTGCAGAATCTATTTAAAAGACAGACAGACAGACAGACAGACAGACAGACATACACAGACAGACAGACAGACATACAGACAGACATCTATTTACCTATGAGGGGTGTGGTTGTCTCCAGGTAGAAGCCGTTCCCCCAGAACACAGACACTACTGCTTCCAGAGTTCCCTCATTCTGGTCGTACTCAATCTGAAACAGCAGAACATCAACATCAACACCAGAATAGGAACTCCACTGTGTACAAGACCACAGCCACAATCAATGCTTAACACTGTGCCTGTCAGATTCATCACAACTGCTGCTTTACATGGCATCCAGTAGGAAATGGGTTAAAGTTCAAGTCTGTACACGCGATACACTCAAGGAAAGTAGAGCAAATTGCAACCGGTCCTTACCTTGGGCATGTCACAGGTGATGTGGGTGTCGTCCAGCCTCTCCCCGTCAGCTCTGTACTTGAAGCTGCCCGTGTCCACCTCACACAAGTACCGGGCGTAACCCGACTGAAACAAAACATTCAAAGATATACATATAGTTTCCTTTCAACATCAGGTTCCAATAAATGACTTCCAGCTCTGTGAGAGTCTCAATGTTCACTGCGGCTTGCAGCTCTGTGAGAGTCTCAATGTTCACTGCGGCTTGCATTATACAGATGGGTTGCTAGTCTCGCTGTTCACTGCTAGTCACATCACACAGGATATGCTAATTCGTTTGAACAGTATTCTTAAATTTTCTTTTAGACAGCAGATTCCAATGGGCTAATTTGTCCCAATTATCATTCTCCATCATCATCTCTTTGATCTTCGTGAGTATTTGTAATCACAGAAGGACTAGGCTGGAAGTACGACATTGCACTCACCCCCAGCATAGGGAAGTTGTACCCCTTGAGCAGGACGGTCCTCCTGACCCCGACCGGCAGCGAGATCCTGTCGGTGATCTTGGTGTCGATACGCGGACAGTGCAGCTTGCCTTTCCAGCCTGGCAGTGTGCTCTGTCAACATAAAGCAGCGCTGGTCAACACATAGATCTACAGTCCATACCAAGAAACACATTAACATCCATACGTATATGTATTGGTATCGGTTGTCCATTTGTATATTGTCATATCCACCCACTAACAGATAATGGTGCCATATCCACCAACTTATAGTGCCATATCCATCCACTAACAGCTTATAGTGCCATATCCACCCACTAACAGTTTACAGTGCCATATCCACCCACTAACAGCTTATATTGCCATATCCACCCACTAACAGCTTATAGTGCCATATCCACCCACTAACAGCTTACAGTGCCATATCCACCCACTAACAGCTTATAGTGCCATATCCACCCACTAACAGTTTACAGTGCCATATCCACCCACTAACAGTTTACAGTGCCATATCCAACAACTAACAGCATGCTCATAGCTTGTGTGAAATACTAGTGTTTTCTTATCCAGGTTCTAAGTTTTCTTATGCTGGTTCTAGGTTTTCCTATACTAAATCTAGGATTCATTCTTCTAGGACTGCATACATCTAGTCTTTGGTCTCTTAGCATTACCGCATGGCTCAAAGTACAAACTACTTCTGTATATGATCTCTAGAAAGACTGAATACTTAGGAAGATTAATTATCTACTTCCCAAAAGCTTTGGTTATTGTTGATATTTTGGAGAGTTGGCAAAAGTTACCGTTTGTGATCGGACGATGCTGCCGCGGCATTTCATGGTGCTGTGGGTGCACGTGTTCTCGTAGATGCACCAGTTGCAGATGTACCGAGAGCTCGCACATGATGAACACCTGAAATCAAAATATGATTTATTTTTTATGTCAAACTTGATTGGTCAACGTGTTCCTGTATTGCAATTTCAATAATCCTAATTCAGTCAAATAAAAATACGTTCTAAGACAGCATTCATAGTAAAATGAATACATTGATAATATTTCAATTAATGCATATTCTGATTTAATTCTACTTAAAGCGTCTTAAAATTAATATTCATGTTATGGATGGAGATCTTACGTTTTGAAGTTGCTGCAGTTATAAAAGGTGAACTTCCTGGTCACAAACAGCTTTCCCGTTTCACTGGAGTTGAGAGCCAGCAACACAGTCTGAGAGGCTGGAATGGAAAGTTTTACATTTAGAACACTGGAAATTGAGCTGGAAGATTTTACAGATGGAATACTCCACATTAGAATATTTTGCCCTCAAGATATATCGGACATTAAACTAGCGTCACGCCGTTTACCTACAGAGATCTCCAACCAATAGGTCATCCCAGTACAACTTCAAAATAACTTGCTTTGTTAAAAAAAAAAAAGATGTAGATTTACGGATTTCTCCCCAAAATAGAAGAGATTGCATGATGGCTATCGGGAGTGCTAGAAGGAAATGGAACTAGACCTAGAATATTCTCACAGAGTAATTATTTAGTGGCAACATAAACAGAGGTGGATCAACACGTGTTAATTGTTTACGTAGTCAGGTGATCGGTGATGGATTTAGACTGGCAGGTGACACTCAGGTATACAGCTGAATTGAACACGGTGCTCTACACAGCGCTCTACTCCATGTTCTATCTCTCTGGTCTGGAAAACTTATGTCCATACATGTCTCGTAAACTATTCATTGGATAACAAGACCTTTCAGTGAAAACACAAACAGATATCGTGGTGTGTTCTACTTTGCTGTTGGAGTCTATGTTTATCTGTATGGTATTCACAGTCATTATATGATTTGCTGCACTCTTTGTTGATCGGGATATATAAATATGGTCACAGATCAATATATTAACATTCCACTAAGCAAATCTATAATGGTGGAAGCATTCACCATTATTGCAAATTACAAATCAGTGTAGTATGCGAGTCATTGAGTTCACATCCATTTGCCAATTGAACTTCAATGATTCTACAATGTTGAGCTCTGGGTGAGAGGAGAAACCGAAACAATGACCCAACAAGTAAGACCCAGCAACCAGCACTGATACGGATAATCCAAGACTATATAATGTACATACAGCCATCATGCCTTATTTCTCTCCATATGAGGCAACTGGTCTTCAGAATATGCTAAGGGGCTCCCGTTCCACAGATTGATCGTATCTCTACGACAGTCGTAACTCCAATATGCTAGCATAGAGTTACGACTCTCATAAACGCTACAATCTCTCTGTGGAACAGAGGCCAGAACCTCTTGGGTGGGATTCTATGGCCTTGTGAACCATTGGGTACAGAGCCCAAAGATATCGCTGCACACACACCTCATTCATTGGCACACACCTCATTCAATGAGGTGGTAAAGAACTGATCCTGTACATACTAGAAGTTTTATCATACTGCCAATGATAACGCCGTTATCTATCATAGCACCGCTATCTGGCAGTACATCTAATCTCAGTAAGTTAGTATTCATAAAAATGTCGCTAATCTGTGACTAATCTGCGACACACAACACCGAAACCTCTGGTTTTAAATTCCACCACAGTAATGTCCTATTGGTCAAAATTTGCATAACTAATTATCATAACCCATAAAAACCTGCATATAATGTAAAACATTTGTAATTTATCCCATAAATGCCATTAGCAGAAATATGCATGGTTGGTATGTTATTATTAATACAGTTACCATCCAATAAAACAGTAACAGAATCCTTTGACCCAAGACATCTCCAGAATGGTCCAAGTTAACTTGGCACCGCAGGTCACTTCAAGAAGAGCCAACACAGGACTAATTGGTCCATACCCTCTGGCGGTTGGCACAGGTCTGATTTCTTTGGCACCTAATGTTTTTTTCTCAACTCAAATTATAATAATTTGTACAGGAGATAGCTTCTTTGCTAGTTAGACTAAATGGCTTTGTCAGTGGAGCGCTCACTGTCAATTTGTCATTGGCTGCCATTGGGGCCTAAGGTTCAGTAATGTCGGAAACATAATTAGCTAATTAAACTCAAACAGAATTAGGAAACATTTTAGTTAGTTAGTAACTAAGGATATTCCCCTTGGAGAGTGACTAGGAGTGAACGACATGAACCATGAACGCAAATATTAATCTCAAAATAATGTTGGTAATGTTGGGAAAAAAAATGGCAATTTTTGTACAACTGTTTTGTTGAGTAACTGGTGATTTTGAAAGAGATAATAATAATAATATAATAATAATAATAATTAGTATACCAAAATATTTTTGAATTTTATTGGTCTGTCAGTACCATCCAGTTCTTGCAAGTTAATAAAAATGTAGAAATAAATCCACATAGTGATTACTGCATGAATATACATGTGTAATTCACCAGGCATAGTTTAGTTAAACCGTAGTTTAAGGTGAGTGAATATGGAGTTTAACGTCGCTGCGAGAATCTTTCACCCATTTGCGACGAACGTAGTTTAAGGATCATACCGACAGCAGTATAACTCATCACTGAAACTGAGCTTAGCCTAAACTGTGGTTTGTGCATATGGCCCCAGGCTTATATGTTTACAGCCTCTTTCAAGATCCTTTCACTCATACCCGTTACATAACATCAAGAAATTACAAATCAATTTTCATTTTACCTCCGACAGCTCTCGCCTAGTAGTGATAGAAAAATAAACCGAGATAATGAGCAAATAGCCTGGCTGAAACAATCCCCGAGGACCCAAGGACCCAGCGTTCATCTTTATCTGTCAGTAATGAGTGATGCCCTGACCCAAATCTCTGATAGATTTTAGGGACCTGCTTTCAGGGGTTAGCACACATTTCAGAAAGCTGAAGCCTTTGAACAAAACAACTGAATCATCATGGGAATGCCAGTGACAAGTTCTTATGTAACCACGGCAACTACAATGGGTTCTGTACAGTAACCAGAGCTTGGACGGGTTCCGGGTTCCGTTACACAGAACGAGGATATGCTAAGTCACTGTGATGAAGCAAATTATGAAACACTGACCATGTCATCATCTATGATTCATGTGTTTCAATAGTTTATTAAATTAGTTATTGTATTTATTATAATGGGCTTATGTTATTTTTAAGGAAAATAATAAAGGATATGGGCTTAGACTATTAGAGAAAGGGCAAACATATATTTTTAGGAATTGGTGTCAATTTATTTGAAATTGAACGATATTCCTATCAGATTATTTCTATACATAATCTGGCCTCGAGATTACGAAACTTTTATACCCATATAAAATTTTAGTCTGAGCAGGAAATCGCACTCAAAATGTTTTGTAATATCACGTCCTGCTTTCAAGATACTTTCAATCATATCATGACTTGTTTGTGTTGAATACACATTCCAGGTGCTTGTATTCATTGTCAAATAAATTGGAAATAATGCTTCTTTTATTTTTACTGATGTTATTTTACATTTGGTGGAAAATAATCATTAAAAAAAATAATATGACTACTGCACTGGATACTATTTCTCAAAGCTCTAATATCCACAACAAGACAATAGAACTCTTGTATATGCCCGATCGCTATGTACGAGATATCGCTACGAGAGTGCTTATGGTCTTGTAGTAAATATACCAACTTCGTGAAATGATACCCAGGGTATTTGGGGTCAAACAGCATTGTCTCTATGTTCTGTTTGTACCTTTATCTCCCAGAGACAGTCCAAGCCTGCTGAAGTTAGGTGTGATACACTTGGCGCCGAAGTACCAGAAGTCAGCCTTGGAACTCCAGTCCAACCCCTGGAAGACGCAGCTGTACGTGCTGGTCATCGGCAGCTGTGGGATGGTCAGGTGCAGCTGTAAACAGACAACAGAAGCTGTAACAAGGCCAGAAGACATTATTCACCAAAGGCTGTTCCAGTTAACCACATCGGTGGATTGATAAATTGACTATTTCCCAATAACAAGGATAGGTCTGCCCAGATAATGTGTCCACAAATTAACTACACATTCCCTGATGACAAAGTGTCCCCCAAAACATACTGTATTCCCAATAACAAGGATAGGTCTGCCTAGGTAATGGGTCCACAATTTAACTACATATTCCCTGATGACAAAGTGTCCCCCAAAACATACTGTATTCCCAATAACAAGGATAGGTCTGCCTAGATAATGGGTCCACAATTTAACTACATATTCCCTGATGACAAAGTGTCCCCCAAAACAAACTGTATTCCCAATAACAAGGATAGGTCTGCCTAGGTAATGGGTCCACATCTCACCTCCTCCACCTTGGTGACGGACACGGTCTTGGGGGAGATCTCCGTGATGTAGATACACTGGTTGGCGCGGCCGTGGAGCCAGCGGGACATGGAAGGGTCTTCTGAATTCGGACACGCATGCCTCAGCATACACCTGCAACACAACACCACGTTACATGACACGGATGACAAGGACCACCATCATACACAAACATAGTCGACAAGTAACACAAGTCAAGTCGGCACCAACATTGGTCCCATGGATGGCAAAGTGCACAACCACTAGCAAGATCGATTAAATCTCAATTTCTCAGGGGAAATAATTCTCAGAATGAAACTCTATTTTATTTACTTATTTGTTTCAAGAAATTGGAATTTGGCCTGGCTAGTACTTAAAATTGGACCAAGTCTTTTCCTTAGCTAATATTAATTAGAAACAAAATGCAGAGGGTAGCTAGGACCCATTCCAATAGTACGACCCAGGATGACACATGTTGTGGTATCATCGGAGGCTAAGCAAGTTTGAAGATGTTCCTGTTCACCCAGCAGACAATGGGTACCCAGTAGGAATATATGGTAATGTGAGGGATAACCTTCTCGCACTGGAAATGACAGCTTGCTTTCTATACTTTCCAGGGTGTTAAGACAGTCAAGTGAGATTGCATACTGACTAATTTACTGGGATGGAATATGTTGTTAATTACTGAGGTAGTAACATGTTGTTTATTACTGGGGTAAGTAACATGTTGTTTATTACTTGGGTAGTAACATGTTGTTAATTACTGGGTAGTAACATGTTAATTATTGGGGTAGAACATGTTGTTAATTACTGGGGTAGAAACATGTTGTTAATTACTGGTGTAGTAACATGTTGGTATTTAATGGGGTAATAACATGTTGGTATTTACTGGCATAGTAACATGTTGGTATTTACACATTGTTGGTGTCACAAAGCTAAAGGACATTCATATACATGTACTAATAATATTATTATAATTTGGTTGGTGGGTAAGAACTGATATTACTGAACAACTACCACGACATCACATCACTGCATCGGTAACACAACGCCAGCCATAAAACACTTGGTTAGGAGTGAATGACAATTGCCGACAAATATATTAACATAAAGCCCATCTGTTCACGCATAAGGATGACATTTTAACTGCATTAATTCAGTCAATAATGGCCGACTCCGAGATGGAAGAGGAAGGAAAGGTCACGCAGTTGCTAGTAGCAACAGTATTCCCCGACAGATTATATCTCATGGTTCGTTCTTCTTTATCATATTGCTTTCATCGTATAACATCATATTACTGATTATATCAAGTTCCTTTTAATTTGTATCAATTACCCTCAAATGTTCTTTTTTGTCTCTCTCTTTAAAGTCTATTGTAACAATCCAATACTGATACGTGATATTCTAATGTGATAAATCTAAGATTTTCTATACAAAATGTCCATCATCATCACCATCATTATCCCCATCATAATCACTATCATCATCATCATAATAATAAAAAATTAAAAAACAATGCTGAAGTATTGCAAATACTGGAAAGTAACTGCATAAATAGTTAAGAAGAATATTCATAGGCACAGCAATTATATATTCTATGTAATAAAGCGGAAAATGACATAATGTGATCTGCAGTTAAGAGTGGAGATGGAGGACTGGACAAGTCTTTCTCTCAAATTTACCGATGAAACATGATATGTCAACTAGTCCATTATAATTTTCATTTACTGCTAATTATCTTATCTTATCACAGATATCTATAATGTTCCACA